>PVKN010003495.1:0-37001 GCA_004027915.1 Capromys pilorides
TAAAATGAAGTATACAAGCCCCGACCATGATTGGTACCCTTGCAGCATCTGAATAAGGTTTTTAATTAAACTCTGTAGCTCTGAGATCCATTAAAAAATGGAAAATTGCTATTTCTGGGCAAAAGGGACTTTAGCAGAAGTTAGGAAGAGTCAGATTGTATTCTTGAGATTCCTTTATCCAAATTGTATTCTTATAAGATATCAAGCAGCCAGGGATGTAGCTCAGTGGCACAGTACCTGAATGGCAAGCATTAGGTCCTGAGTTGGATTTCTGATACCAAGAAAAAAAAAGAGCAAGACATAAGTGAACAAATATGTAAATGAATATAGTAGATTCAATTTATGATTGGCTCAATTATGGAAATCTGTCAAATAATAAGGAATAAGATTCATGCCTTTCAATAATCAGAAGCTAGTGCTATAAGACTCATCTGTTCAGGGTTTTTTTTTTTTTTTTTTCCTGTAACGGGGATTGAACTTGTGCTGTTGCGCTTTCTAGGCAGGAGCTTAAACTGCTGAGAACTTTCAGTTCTCCTACATAGATTACATGGCACCAGGGAAGAAAGTTGTGCTTCTGGTGTTCTGATCCATTTACTTTCCTTGCTTTACTGACACTCAGCAGTTCTATGTAGGAGGAGCAGGAAGAGGAACACCCTCACCTCGTCTTTTGTAACTTTAGTTTAAGAGGTTTAGGCTTTGCCCTGTTAGGCGTAATATTAGCTATATAGAAAACAGAAAATATGGAACATAAGAGATACAGAACGTAAATAAACAATATGGAAAAAATTTGAAATCTAGTCCCGATGAATAGAGGTGCCTGTGTGCGTGACAAAGCTCTTGATGCGGTCTCCCTATCTATATGTTGTACATGCTCAGTTTTTTTTGAGGATTTTTATATATGTGTTCATGTGAAATGTTCAGTCTTAGTTTTCTCTCTTGAACTTTCCCTCATTCAGGAGGCTGCCCTTTTAGAATGAGTTTATTTGTGGTTTTTGAAAGGAAGGGTGGCCGGCTTGAAGCTCGCCCCATAGGCCCTTTGCTGGCAAGCCGTCTGCGCTGCGTGCTTCCTTTCTGCTTAGCATTTCAGTTAGTGATTTAGGGTCTGCGCCGTGTCTTCCCCCGCGTGCCAGTTCACCAGAATGCGTCTTTCAAACGGATCAGTTCACGTTTTTGAGGATTTTTGTATATTCCTGGGAAATATTTCATCTGGGTTATCAAATTTATGGGTGGAGGTGTTCCTTGTATTCCTTTTACGTGTTTTTAACGGCCATGCAATCTGTAGTGGCGGCAATTCATTTCATATAATAATTCTTGCCCTTTCTCTTTGGGTTTTGCAGATAAGAGCTTTTTCCTCTTTGATTTTTCCTTCCTGATTATCTATTTTCAATCTCATTGGTTTCTGCTGCAAATCGTAATTCTGCTCATTTGGTATTTAAGCTGATTTTTTTTTTGGTAGTTTCTTAAAGAAGAACATGTAGATTATTGATTTTTAAAAAATCTTTATTTTAGGAGAGTATTTTTAACTGACAACATGGTGCTGTGATACGTGTAAAATTTGGGTGACGAGATCCAGCTAACCAATCTCCTACCTCCGTTATCATTCTTTGCTATTAAATATTTAAATTTTGCTCTCATTGTTATTATTTTTTAATTTTTAAATTTTTCAAAAATTTGGTACAGAGTCTCACTAGGCAACTCAGACTCCTAGGGATCCTCCTGCCTCAACCTCCGCAGCGCTGGCATTACTGGCTTCTTGAAGACAGCCCACTCCTCCAACGGTAATGGCCAGGGACACAGGCAGCCCCTGACAGTGTTCTGCCTGCTGCTCTAACATGACAGCAGCTAATAACTTCGTATATAAGAAAGAAGTGATTTTGTGCCTTCATTTAATTTTTTAAAGGTCAGTAAACCGTGGACCAATTAGGGATAAATTTTATAGAATGAGAATGCTGATCCATGTTTTTTTCTATGACAGGTATTCTAAGAAAATTTCTAAGCTCTCCTAATTTTTCTAAAGAAGCAAATGGAGTTTTTCAAGTTGTAATGATTTGACTCTGTAAAACGTGAGGACATGTTTTTAAAAATAGACTTTTGTTCCTGTGCAAAACACGCAGCGGATTTTGTCATTTTCTAATCACGAGGCTCCTGGCTGACATGGACCGCTGTAAGGAAATAGCCCCGAGTCGCCGTTCTGGCTTGCGTGGCATATGTTCACCGGCGCCCCTAAATTATTTCACTACAATAAATTGTTAAATAATAGATGAAATGCAGGACTGCCAATCATGGACTTGTTATGGCAACGAACAAAAGTTGTGATTAATTCATCTCGATCCTAATGAGGATGTTAGTAAAGCTATGGAGGGCATTTTGCATATTTATCTTCCCATTTATGGCTTTGGCTGCCTATGCTTAATCTGAGCCCTCATTAACGAGCATCATGCTCGCGCCCCCCTCCCGGAGAGAGCCCCAAGAGCAGCAGATGGCGGGGCTAAGAAGTGCGCGCCACCCTCGTGCTTCCGGGGTGTTGATCACAGCGCTGTGAGCGAGGCGGGGGGGCCTGATCCGACGCACGTGGCGATGAATCCACGGGCTCAAGGCCCAGCTTTCCTGTGATCAGGGACGCAGGACATTTGCTCTGCGGGCAAGAGCCGGGGCTCAGCTCCACGGGAGCCTTTGTGTCTCAGCTTGCCGTCAGTGGGGGGTCTTGATGGTGCAGTTGTGACTGTGCATCCCAAATGGCCGCATCAGTGTCAGAAGGTTTAAGTAAGCAGAGATTGGGAAGGCCAAGCCCGGACCAGTGACAAGTAGTGGTGAAAGTGCCTGAATCGACACCTTTGATTAAGTCCTCTGTGTACCTCGGAGGTCCGGGCAGACGACGCCCCCGCAAGCCGTTGTGCACGTGTTACCTCGGACCAGTGTCACGGCAATTCAGTTTGCCACCTTTGGGACTTCAGGCTTGAAGACAGGAAATATATCATTTCAAGTGAATTAATGCATAAATAACTAGATAAGTACATACACCAAAGATCAACAGCCCTACTTAAAGAACAATTAGTGGAATACACTGAAACAAGAATTATCAATATTACTACTTGCCATAAAACAAGTGCAATTATTAATTAGAAGTAAAATGAGCAGATGGGATCTTTAATCCTCTCCTATGGAGCTTTTCAGTATCTGTAGTTGAGGCAATTTTTGGTTATTTGCTGTTCATTTTTTTAATAAAGAAAGGCAAAATGTGCCTTCCGCCAATAATGGTCGTCAGAGATGCCCACCCAGGCCGTGGCTGCATTGCTGGTGGTGCCCTCCTTGGACCAGATGACCGCTCTCAGAACTGCTCCGCATATTTTTTTAAAAACTAAATGTTCAATACTACTAGAGGAATAAAATTCAATTTTTTTTTTTTTTTAGTTTATTGCTCTCTAGTTTTTCTAGACTTAACTCATTATAAAATCTAAATCAGTCTTCTTCCCTTCCCCAGGTAGAACAAAGGAAGGCTGCCTCATCATCTGTTGAAGACTCCAGGAGGGGGCTCGAGGCCATAATAGTGAAGGCGAGTGTCTGTATGCCTGCCCTCCATGTGCAGTGGGCGTCCTCGTAGGAGCAGGAGGGCGTAACCTGGACCTGGACCCACCATGGGAATATGTTATAAGTCAAAGGTTACATTTACTCCAAAAAAAGACAACTGATGTTATTTGAGAAGACAATAGAAGTTGTGACATTATTATGAGGACATTTTAATAGTTTTTTCACACAGCATGATCGATTTCAGTGTTCAGAAATCCCAGCTGATAGCTTTTTGGGGTAGTCAGAAATATAGGTGACTTGGCGCGTGTTTTGGGGTAGCAGAACATGGTAGCTTGATTCTTTTTCTTTGGAACCCCTTTGGCTTATGAATGAATTAAATAGAGGAAGGGCGCACAGTGCGATGGTAAATGTAGAACTGATAGAGAGCTGGGGCATCGAGCAGCCATATGGGCCCCCCTGGACCATGCTGTGTAGCTCAGGGCAGAAGCGCCTAGAATTGAAAGCTTTTGGGGCCCTGGGAGGTATGATCATTTATTATTTGTAAATTGACAAATCAATCATTAAATGGGGAAAAAAAATGACTGCTCTGGACCAATGATGATAGCATGGGATTTGTGAACAAAGGACTCTGATTAACCCGATCTGCAGCTCTGAGGTCCATGGGGGCGAGATTCCAGTGTCCCGGCAAGGAGCGTGAGTCTACCTGATTTTGTTCTTTGGGGTTTGATGGGTGGACAAGAACTATCTTGGTTTAATAAAGTTAGCCTGAATAAAGACGACATGAGTCAATGAAAAACAGGAGGCGTACATATGCATCTGCTTCTGAAAAAATGAGTTATTACTGATTTTGAGACTCTTCGTTCCTGGACATCAACTGTGGAGGCTCTTAGGCCTCTTAGACAGTCATCCATACCTGTGGAAGCATGTTTTCCACTGAGGAAATGCATTTGCACAAAGAAGTATTCGATTGTATAAATGCAGAAATGAGTTGGAGAGCAAAGAACAGTGATGGGGCTTTTATATCCCCAAACTTTACAATTCATGCAGGCTTTCTATTTCATTTTATGAAAGAAAAGAAAAATGAAATTGAGCCACACTGTTCTCCTTTTGGGTAGCTTATCCAGTGTACACTACCTCACAGACACTCAAATACAATTGAGTGAACTGATTCATCCATTTCTATCTTGATTTGTCTGTGAGAAAGACAACACTCAAAGCCCCAGTGTGAAGCGAGCCATTTAACTCAGAGATTCTGTTTTGGTGTATTATTTATTATTGTCATCCTTAGGAATGCAGAAGTTCTGGGCTCTTAGCAGACATGCCTGGGTGCGTCCAGACTCATAGAAATTTAAGACGCTAATTTCGTTTTGAAGGATGTAAGGTGTTAGAACAATAATCCCCTGTGATCCCTCCAAATGCCTCTGCTACTGAGTGATTTAATAAATACAACAAGAAGAGTCTGGCTTGGCCCACTGCTGGGAAGTGCCATGTACTCACATTTATCTGGTTTTGACCAAAGTCCAACAGCATGATAATTTTGCTTTTACTTGATGTATGTGAAACATTCAATCTCCCCAATAATTATAGCAATTTTCCTTGTTTTTTTTTTACAGGCAAATTAGCTACTGTTTATTTAAAACAGTAAAAGACAGAAGTTAATAAGTATATTTTTCTTTCTTTCGAATTACAGAACTTGGTAAATATAGCGTTCACAAGGGTTCAAAATAAAATCCATACCATACTTTTCATTGACTGGTGCTTAACTGTGGTGTGTCTGAAACGGCTACATGAGACTATCAGAGTTCACTGAAACAGTTGCTCTTTGCTTCTCAGAGTGAACACAGCCCACTTGTTTCTCATCATTGTCTTTGGCTGAAGATTTTGCTCATTAAGCAGGACACCAGGGTAAGTAAGATCAAAGCCTTGCTGGGAGTGGGCCTTGACCATAACATTCGCAGAATCATGTTAAAGGAAGAGGATCAGAAGTTGTTACTCATGGACCAATGATGGCGTCTTTGTTTTTCATGAATTACAACCTAATTCCCAAGGACAAAGTGACAAGCTGTATTTCTGCCATTTTAAGTTCTTTAATTATTATTATTATTGTTATTATTATTATTATTAATTTTTGGTACCAGAGAACTCATGAATTGCGCTTTCCTGGTAGCCTTAAGCCACTGAGCTCACCAGTCCATTTTAAGCATTTTTACCAGGATATTTTATGCTCATACCATAGTGAATTCAATTACTTCTCTCTTGACATTCTTATGGCCTTGTCAACATATTGAAAGGACAAAATAAGCAAATGCAAAGTCTTGTTTTTTCCTAGGCTATGGCCTAAGACAGTACTGGCTGTGGTATGAGATAGTAATTCACTGTAGCATCTTTCACACATGCGTATCAAGGGCACAAGGCATGTTTGTGCGTCTCTTCCTGCCTGCTTCTCTCTCTCTCTCTCTCTCTCCTTTCCTCCCTCTTTCTCTCATCCTCCCCCTCCTTCTCTTCCCCTCTCTATCTCTGGTTCTGCTCATCTTACTGGGGAACCAGGGCTGCACTGGGCCACTCAGGAACAGTAGCAAATTGCCATGGTGCAAGGCCAGGGCTTCTCCATTTGTCTGCTGCACTGAGGTTTGCTGCAGAGATCTGGAGGCTGCTGGCTCTGTGGGATATGGCTTTTCACATGCAGATCCATATGAAGGATCCCTCCCTAAGTTCCTAATTATACTGTGAGGGAATCCACAAATAAACATAACAGGACTGAATGAAAGCACAGATACCATGTTCTGGTCTGGATCAATGATGGGTATGTGTGGGGCATCTGAATCAAAGACTCTGATTAAACCCAGCCTCTGAGGTACTTCCAAGGCTATGGAAAATGAGCCAGATCAAGGAACTGGGAGTCCTCAGGGGACATGTTTATGGTCTTTAGGGGTTCATTTGCATAGATTGTTTTGTATAAAATACAACAGGTCTTACCACATCCAAGTTTGAAAGCAGCTAATATTTCAAGGACTGATGTTAATTTCCGAAGTTTTGAGTTTGGGTAACACAGACTCAGGCTGTTTCTCCAGGAGAGAGCCAGACAGAGGTCTCCGTGGTGTTGTTTTCAGGTTAGGACAAGTTGCGCAATGCATGTTTCGGTTTGAAAGTGATTCACAATTTATTTCATTAAGTTATACATTAGCACAATAGTGCTTAACAAATAGAAACTAAAATGTGCACATTAATTAATTTAATATGACAAATCATGCTAGATGCGTCAAATAAAAATATTTTAGTAAGCAACTTAATGTGATTAACCAAAACTGAAAGACTAATGACTAGATATTGAAACGTGAAAGTCTAAATGTGCACACTGAAAGCACAAAGGTAGTCAGTAAATACCTGCTTGCCGGCAATTAAATAGAAAAATGTCAATATATTTTTGCGTGATTTTGTGGGTAATCAATGAAGGGAAATATGTTTGTATGATCAAAGGTTTTGCCCATTGTCTGTAGGGATGGTGAACACTATTGCCATCTTTATGGGTAAATAAAATAATAGTTTCATATCTCAACTCATTAGTTAAAAGAAGGAAACTGTGCACCCGTGGGAAGCGTATGTATCTAAAGTGGCGTCATCAATCTTGTCTAAGGTTTTGAAGTTTATTTAAACAAATGAGGTCCGTTTATGGAAGAGTCACAGAGAACTCTTTCTACTTTATATCTTGCTATCAACATTGAAATCCAGACTAATGAAAAATTAAAATTCAGCTCCTCAGAGCCCGTTCCCGGGCGCAGGTGCCTTGTATGCTGGAGAGGAACATTTGTGTCACTGTGGAAAGTTCCTTTAATGCACATAGGGACAGTGTCGATATTTGCAGGAAATGGTGGTTTGTTTTGGGTAGCAGATGGCTCTACTGTTTTGTGTTTTCTTTAGGGAAAAACAGTAGATAATTAAATTATCCTTCGAGTTAGAATTAGTACATCCATGAATTAAAGTACAACATGGCTCATTTGTGTCACAAAACAAATTTAAATTTGGGCCATTTGGCAAAAGTTTCCCCATTTAGCAGTTACCTAGACTTTGTGCTATTTGATAGAGATGTCTAGGTAGATTGTAAGCCTCATTCATTTTCTGTCAAGTGATAGATTTAATGATTTTTATCATTATTTCACATGAAAAATGGAGTAAGTTGGAGCACGAAAATGATATCACAGATGGACTGATGAGAAAAATGTGACACAAACCAATATTTGTGATTAATCTTGTAGCGCAGCTCTAACCTCTCTTATTAACATTTTATACTTATTATTTTGGCAATCTGTCTTTGCCTTCAGAATGAATACCCCACGCTGGATTTGGTCTTTCTCATGTGATGAAAGTCTTGGCCGTGACTTTTTTGGGTAAGAAGCAATCTTAGTAACAAAGAGGTCAGGCGAGATGGTTCAGCGGTCTAAAGCACCTGCTTAGAAAAACTTAGGAACTGGAAGGACCGCGGTTCGATCCCTGGCACCACATGCTGTGCCGGCCCTAGCCCCAGGGCAGGCTGAGCCAGCCATAACACAAAAATAAATAAATAAATATTTTAAAAAAAAATCTTAGTAACAAAGAGAATTTCTGTTGTTGGTTCCTTCGAATGTGGTCATTGACTTTATACACAGACCACCCACCATGGACCCCTTGTAAAGATACGTTACAGGTCAGGGAGTGGTGGATCCTGTTTCAGAATCCCGATTTCTTCTTTAAAAAGATCAAGGACATTTAGATAGTTCCAGACACTTTTGTTGTTCAGTATTATTTTGCAACATAATTGTTAAACATTGTCATGCTGGTAACAATCGTTGTGGGTTCTGGTTGCTTATTTTACCGTTTTGAGAGAAAGGTAGATTGCTCAGACACGGCTCAGCCACAGAGCAACACGAGAAAGTTAGATTTGGCGACTCCTGCACCTGTGAACGTGCTGTGGGCCTCCTGGCCTCATGGATTCATGTCTATGCTGTTGTTATTTAGGGTTAATGAAGGCTGAGTGGGCGAGCAAAGCAAGCGCCAAGTCTGAACCGCTCATGAGTTCCAAGGGGAGAGGGATCTGAATATAAACACTTGATTTAAGCCACCTGGAACCTGAGGTCCATTTTTGAAACGTGACCTCGCTTTTTCCTGTATGTAACTCAGCCTTTGGCAGGTGTTCAGGTCATTCAGGACTCTTTATCCACTCTGTTCACAGTTTCGGTTGTAGAATGTATTGTTATAAGTCATCCAATGTACAAGGAAATTTATCAAAGGGTAAATATGATGAAACTTGGGCATAGATCAGCTAAGAATGGAGCATGGAGTATTACTATACATTCTTTTGAAATTTTGTTTTGTTTGAGGTTGAAGAGGAAGTGCAAAAGCAAAAGTAGAAATGCCTCTTGTTAAAGCAAGTGGGACGAGGATGTAAGTCCCACTGTCAGTCTGATGTAGGTGTTTGCTGGTGTTTGTACTTAGAGAGGGGAAATTGTAAAACAACAGATTAATCAGGTACTTATTTGGCAATATGATGACCACAGCTCATGTTGAATTTATCCCTCAGGAAGGAGTTATTCATCCAAATATGAATTTTATTAAAAATATGAAAGGACATCTGTTTTTAAATTTACTTTCTTGATTCACTTGTATTAATTATACCTATTAATGAGGTACAGTGTCGTATTCAAACAAATCCATCTAGTGTTGAAATCTCCACTGGTAATGTAATGAACATATGGGGACATAAGAACATTAGTGAAGGATTTGGGGTAACGTTAATTATTTCTCCTATTAATTCATGATTACTTTTGAATATGCTATGTCCCTATCTTGGTTTTCTTTTTAAAATAAGATAAAACATAGACCCAGAAGATGTCAGATGGGACTTGAAATGTAGTCTAGTGATGATCACTTATTTAGCATGCAGGATGTTCTTGCTTGATTGCCACCGCAGAACCAAAAAAGGAAAAAAAAAAAAAAACAATTATAAGAAGGATTCCCACTTTGAGAGTACAGTTATGCCAACCTGGGAACCATTTCTGTCCTGCATTATTTCTAGGTTGACTATTGGGTATTTAGTCTGTGAATATGTGATAAAATATTTCATGAGTCATTCTAGAAATGAGGGAATAGGAGAACGAGTAATAATATCTACTTAAGTAGCGTGAAATACAGAGCATCGGTGTAAATAGGTGATCCGCCATGAGTATAAAGCCACCTATTTCTTGACAGATTGACTGCATAAAAAACCCAAAAGTGTACCTGTGCTCTTGCTCCCGTATAGGGACAGTGAGCTTCAGTGTGCAGCTGAGGCAATCATGGTTTTGAATGATGACTTCAATAATGTTTATTACATTACTTAAAATTAATAGTTTGATAAATAAAAAATATCCTATTATTTGGTCACTGAAATGGGACTGGCATCAATCTTATGAGTACTCTAGCATGCAGCTGCGATCTTTTAAGATAATTTAAATCTGTACTTTTTTTATTCTTTTAAAAGTTGGTATTTGATTTTGCAGAATGAAGAGGATGGTGATTTAATTAAGTCTTCCAGTGCAGGATGATTTGGGCTGTGGCTGTCTTAGGTAAGAATCCAGTGACCAAGCATCTAATAGTGCAAGAACCCTGTTAATCAGGGCCGATTTCTCATTATATTGTTCATTGAATTGCTTACGCTAAGCCACAAGTAGACCAATTGTGGTTAAACTATAACATCAGAGACTTTCCTCTCAGAAATCACCTTACTTTTGTACTTTATTTAGGTTAAAATTAATCCAGTCAAAGTCGGGGTCTGCCGTGCCAAGTGGTCCTTTCGTTCACACGTGGCTGGCTGTCTTCGAGCAAATTCTGTTTCGTGAATTTTCACCTTCAGTCTTGGCTTCAGCAGCCCCATCTCGAGCAGGAGGCAGCTGCCTGGGCTTCTGGGTGCTGTCCTGTGGCTGCGTCACTCCTCGCACCCGCACCCGGCGCTATCTCTCAGGTACCAGGGAGCTCTGACAGGAATGAGGTGGAGAGGTGCGCTGGAGGGCTGGGATCTTGCCCGGACAGGGGCTAATTGGCCCTCCGGTGAGGAGTTGGGGGCCACTCCAGAGCAAACTCTGTGCCCTGGGAACAGATCATGGTTTCCTTTAAACTTATTGTTCTTGGCTTATTTTTAAAAATTCATTAGTATTGATTTTATCATTGCTAGCAAAGCTATGAAGGGATCAATAAATAAAGGTAGAAAAGAAGGAGCTTGCTTATCCCGGATCAATGATGAGTAACCTGGGGTGTCTGATCCGAGGACAGTGATTAAACCCTATATCTCTGAGATCCATCATGCGAAGCCTCCTATTTACTATTTTATAGCAAGTAGGCTTATTGTGTGAGTTTCAGGTAATATGGATTGTGCTCTTCAAATCGTAGGTAGAGATTGTTATTATTTTGTTCCACAAAACAGTTGATAAATAAATCAAGAGACCTACATAGGAATATAGACAAAATGAGTTAGTTCTGTTTCCTGTATGAGAGTATTGAGTGCAGGAAGAGCCATTACTAATGATGCATTTCGGGAGCCCTGTATTTCAGGAACATAAATAAATGTTAGAGTCTAAGTTGTTGTACTGGATTAGGTTACTTGTTTGATGAAGAAAAGGGCAATATGCTTGTTTTATTTATTAAATAGCTACCTCGTTCAGAGAGGGCTCAGATATAGATCTATATTAAGAATATGTCATCTAACCAATTGTGATTAATACAATAATCCTCACTAGGTTTAAATTGAACTCCTCAGTTTAATTAAAACATAAAAAGTGAACTAATGTTTGTGTCTAATGACCATTCAAAGGCACACTGAGATTGCAGTTTCTGTGAAATTATAGATCTAGTGTTATTATTATGATTAATGCATGAATAAGTTAATATTGTAGCCAATTATTTAATTTTTTTGTTAAGAATAGTGAGCATCTTTATCTTTGATCTTTATGTTCATGATTTTCTACTCTACATTTATAAGAAGATCAGTGAATAAATCATTGTATAAATATGTAAATAAAGATAAATTATGTGGTGGGTTGACCAATTGTGAAAACAAATGGAGGACCAGCAACATTAATATATATGGAAAATACAGAAGTCCATTAGGAAATGAATGATTTAAAGGTGTTAAAATTTTAGCCTTTTGTGGAGGATAGAATAGACAACAGATACAGTGTGAGGCTCAGAGTCATGGGCAGGGTTCTCTTCTGAAAAAATAATCATCACAATGTAGTTTCTTTATAAAAAATTTAATAAAAGGAAGGATTCAAGGTTAAATGAACAAATATTATTTTTGAAAATGACGTGGTCTTCTGACTTTGAGCTTGGCTGATCCCAACCAGGTTGAACATTTTTCCTGGCGAGAACTCCCTGCTTCCAGCAGCCGGGGGACCCATGTGCGTGCAGTCAAAGGCTTAGGGTGGTTTGGGTGGATAATATTGATTGTATTCATAGAATCTTTATATGTCATCCAAGCATGTCAACTTGGTGACAGGAAAAGTATAAACTGGCCTTGCAATAATGTGTAGCAATTAATCCATAATTGCAAATTTTCAATTGGCGAAGAAGAGATTTATCAGACAAAAGATTCTGCAGTTAGCTCATAGGGTATCTATCGATTTTGTTATCAATTTTTGTGATTCTTAGTTATAGGAATACTCTTAGTGAAGTGAATAGTATGTGAGAAAATGCAGAAATTATTAGAGGAAGACAGCCAGTCTTGGGTCTGTGATGACCCCTGGTGGTGAATGGTGCATGGCTGATGACCCCAGCTCCAAGGTCCAGCACAACAAGGCATGTAGTGTGTGACTCAGAGCCTAGGTGTGAAATGTAGGAGTGGATAAGGAGCATCTCAGTCAAACATCTCATTTTATTTTTCTAATCAGAATAAAATTGACCAGTTATAAAAAATACGTGCCTAGAAATTCTACTTTGTAAACAAAATCCCTCACTAAAATTCACTGTGAAATAAACGTCAAAATATTACAGCTTTCATTGAGCATATCATATATAAAATTTTTAATGGCTTGAAGTCTTTTTGTCCATTGTTACATAATTTTTAACAAAAAATGTCATCACAGTGTCTCTTGTAGTTAATAACTAGTGAGAATATAAGGACAGGTGTAGGGAAAACAGATATAAGTACCATACACTAACTGGTTGCATCACTGGAGTTCATGGAGGGAAAACAAATAACGACTGAATCTTTCTATTTTGTACTTTGTACTCATAGGATAGATAATGCAAGACCGGTGATGACGTCCTCACCAGAACCCAAAGTCTATGGTTGACCCTATGTGCCCGAAGGCTGGAAAGCAATGTGAGTAATCAACAAAGTTCTGGACATGGTTGAGTGGCTTTTAATAGGTATTTGGAAAAGTATTTTGAAAAAGCAAACAATGTCAACCTTTTTCGGTTGACAGTTGTCACATGGTTGTGAATCTTTAGGTACAGTAACCAACATGGTCAGAATAATCAGGCAAGAAAAGGAAAATAGATACAAGAATATGGTATAAAAAAGCTCAATAATGGCACAAAAATAAATATGTGGCCTAATAGAATGGAATATTAGTTAAAGAACTAGCTCCGTGAATCTTCAGCCTTG
Source organism: Capromys pilorides (assembly GCA_004027915.1). Classification (NCBI taxonomy): domain Eukaryota; kingdom Metazoa; phylum Chordata; class Mammalia; order Rodentia; family Capromyidae; genus Capromys; species Capromys pilorides. The sequence goes on from PVKN010003495.1 coordinate 13,142, forward strand.
CTTTTTGACAGAAAGCCCACAGGTACACACTGGACGGAGACTTGTAGCTAGATGGAGCCACTATCAATGCACCAAGTAGTCCACAGGTTAGTGCAGAACATATAACAGGGCAAGGCCAACTGTGGATCGGTGATGACCACTGGAGTCGTATCAGTCACGGACGATGACAACAGCTCGATGTCTGAGGTCCAAATCTTAAGACCTAGTGATCGCAGGGCCTGTGTTAGTGACAGGTGAGGATGTTCTAGGATGGCCTTCGTGTTCTGGAGGGTGAAGTTTGCTTTTATAACTGGATCAGCAAATGAAACCATTGTATACAGCAATAAATATGTACATGTATATATGAGTAAAATGTGCAAAGCACTGACCAATGCTGCAATTACATAATGATGAAGAATACATTATTTTTGTATTTAAAACATAGAAGACCATTAAAAAATCTAAAACTAGGGGCTGAGGAGATAGCTCCGTGGCACAAGTGCCTGACTGGCAAGTGCAAGGTCGTGAGTTTGAACCCTGGTCCTGCAAAAAAAAAAAAAAAAAAAAAAAAAAAAAAAAAAGTCTAAAACTGGTTACAATTTTGACTGAAGTTGATAGATGAACATGGAGTGTTCATTATGGCAAGAAATTTCCACATAATTTCAGGCTTGTGAAAGTAATCAGTGAAATGAATGGATGAGGGTGAGATGAAGTTGACATTGTCGGTCCTTTTGTAAGCTCTTGTGCCTTGTACCCCGCTCTTTCACTTCCCCTGACCACAGCATTCTTTCTCGGTTGCAGCATCTCTCCTTCTGTGTGTGTGTGAGGACCATGGAGATGAAGGTGAGTGCAGTCAAACTTCTAGCCTTCCTTTGGGTCATTTGTTAGCCGTGTTCTTTGCATTTCTAGAAACATTTATATGCCATAGAAGAGCTTTAATCATGGCTGAATGAACAGCACAGCTCTCTGTGGAACTTTAACATGACTAACATAGGATAGCTGGAAGGATATAGTTTGCACATTTAAAAGCACCTAGTTAATTAAAAGATTAAGACAACCTAAATATGTAAAGTCTTAATAGGAGACATGTGCAGTGAACATAACAACCTTTGTCCTTGTTCATGCCAGTACTAGATTGTCAATGTTTTTATTTTATTTTATTTATATTTTTTTTGTGTGGCAGGACTGGGGTTCAAACTCATGACCTTGTACTTGCCAGGCAGGCACTTATGCCATGGAGCTATCTCCCCAGCCCCCCTTTTTTTTTTTCTTAAAAAATTGTAATTTACTTCCTAGTCAAATGCCAAATACAAGGAAGAGAGAGATGCAAGGATAGATGAAGGGAGATGGAATTTTTTAGTATTATTTTCTGCTTTGTGCTCAGAATGGAATCTCCCAGTTCATTTGTTTTATGGTTCCTGTTCTATGGTGAGCAGGTGGAGACCAATGTTCATACAAAGTTCTTGCCATGGCTTGGGTATTTTGCTTTTTCTTTGCTGAAAAAAAGTTGGTTTTTATATTCTATTTACTTTGTTGGCAGAAGCATTACATATAAAGCAAGAACGCTGTCCTAGTTCCCTTTCTTACTGCTGGCTGAGACAGTACCTGACAAAGGAAAAGCTTACTTCAGCTCACAGTGTGTAGTCAGCAGAGCTCCAAGGGGCACTGCAGAGCAAAAATGGTTCATGGCAGGACAGGCAGGAGGCACTGAAGCAGCAGCACCAGCAAGCAAGGGAAACGTTCTAGGCCCCTGCATCTCCCCTAAGCTGCAAACCTAATGCTTGCTCACATCCACAGCTAATGTTGGGCTTCCCATTATCCACACCCAGAGCCGTGCTGCCCAATCAGTGCACTAATCGAATGATCAGACCTTGAAGCTGTGTCACACACCTTTACCCAACCACCAATGAAAAGCCCAATCAATGAGGATAAGAGGCTTTGATGAGACACCTGCGTATTCACTGATCATGGCTCAGGGATAGGCATTTCACGATCATGACACTTTATTCCAACTAACCAATATTTGTACAATTTAAAATAGTTCCTAAGGTAAAGAGATGTACTCAGGGTGGTAACATGTCCTGTATATAACTCGAAAGTCTAATTAAGAGTTTGGTTCTTTGATGTTTTAGATTCATAGCCTTTTGTATATTATCAGCAAACTGAAGTTTTAATAAGCAAACATAGAAATTAAGAAAGTGAGGCTCAGTGTGGGATCCATGGCGACCGCTGTTGGCATGTGAGTCTGAGCTTAAAAATGCTGTAAGATGGAGCCGGCAAGATGGTTCAGTGGTCCAAAACGCCTGCTTAGGAAAGCTTAGGCAACCTCAGGGACCGCTGTCCCATGCTGTACCAGAACCACCCCCCAGGGCAGGCTGAGCTGGCCATACCAAAAAAAAAAAAAGAAAATACTATAAGATATCTTCTGCACATCTTTTGATTCTAGGGATATGTTTGAGAAAAAAGTTTGTACATTTTAATAATTGGATAATTAGAGAAATCATGAGATCAATGTGAGCTCATAAAAATAAGATATAATGTGAGAGAGTGAGGCATTAAGCAATACATGGCGACAAGCTATAAATTATGCCTGTACTTCAAAGTTCAGAAGGCCATCAGATATAAAAGCTCAAATGAGTTACTCCCTTGGCAGAAAATGTGAAATAAAATAAAGCTAATGGCCTATATGTCCTTGTCAGTGTCGGGGCCAAAGGCTCAATGTTTGTTTTCTGAAAAAAAAAAAAAAAAATCACCATCATTTCACTCTACTTAATTGACCAGTGTAATGCAAGGCTGAGTGCATGGATAATTAGTTACCACTCTTTTATCATCTATTTTGTTTTATGTTCTCAGAATGGATTCTGCTGAGCTTGTGGAAACACATCTTTGTGGACACGAGTTCTGTGGTTCTCGGTTGGTGTTGTGAACATGGAACTGGGGTGAGGGTACGTGAAGCTTCTGCATTATTTTGGGTGATTTTAAAAGGCAGTTTACCATTTGCTAAGCCACTGGTCATAATCTAGGCAGACCCACAGAGCTAAGATAAACACTAGATGGCCATGAAATAATGCCTCAATTAAATACTATTTGCAAAAAGTATGTATGGGTATCACTTTTTTCAACTAGTCATTATTAATGTCTTTAGTGTGAGAAAGCAAGTATAGAAATCAATGAAGAATTGTTCGGGGGCCAATCTTGGATCAGTGATGACCACTGGTGGCATATGAATCACAGATGGTGACTAAGCCGTGGAAGTCTGAGGTCCACACCATAGAAGAAGTCCAGTTTGCTTCTGCTGTGGAGAAGGGTCCTCCAGAATGATAGAGGAGTGGATGAAACATTATATCCCTATGATTTTTATTATTTTGGAAATAGTCTTAAGATAAATACATAAATTATTATTAAAATGTATAGCAAGTGAAAAGTGGCCATTTATATTTACTGAAAATGTAATTTCAGTAATAAATAAATGATAGAGCTGATACAACTAATCAGTATTCTTATTCTATGTTAGTAGAAAGTTTAACTTTGTATTTAAGAGAAAGTAATATATGTATTACTCAAAATTAAATCCTGAATGACAAATTAACTGATTGAACTAGAGAGTTTGATCAATCAGTGGAGAGTATCTTAGTCTTTTATTATCTGTTGTGCTCTGTACTTCTCAGAATGGCTGTCCTGGATTCTCCTCGGTTTGGTGCGTAGAAGATAACGTAAGTGTTTGTTTATATAATTCGTATTTGGATATCATTAATCAAGTATAGCCAACCATGGCTCAGTGATAATATAGAATTGATATGTAGTGTCATACTGATTAATTCATATAGGAAAACTTGAGGTCTATTAATGTAAGAACTATATTGTATCAAATTATCATGTAGCTAGATGGAGGACCAGTCAATGGTTTTTCTTTTCCTAATGCTTCATAACTCTTAGATACTTTACTGTTTGTAGAGTATTGGTGAATTAATTGATAAACATAGGTATATAAGTGTGGAAATAGACACCTCCATTAAAAATTGCTGTGTATAAGGTATGGTTGGCACAGACATGCTTGGAAAATAACAGTAATATTAGCTTATAGCTTCACTGGGAAATGATGCTACCAGATAGATCTAGGATTTGTTATGGATGTACCTTTGTTTAGTGTCACTGTGTTCATAAATCTTAGTCATTTTGCAATGTGTGGGTCAATAAGCGATTCAATGAACAATCAAAGTGGCATATTGCATGCTTGAAACATGTACAATTTTTGTTAATGTTTTCAAATGAAAGATAATATTAGGTATAATTTTGTAAGGGTCATCCATAGTCCAATGAGTTAATGGGGATTACATGAAAGATGTTGATTAATTGATATTTGCAACAATTAGTATGATTAATGAAAGAGGTATAATCAGTTAGGCAAGTGATTCCAAAGACAAATGGTACCCCGTAGCAATTTGTCCTTGAGTGTCTGGAATCCATCATTACTGAATCAATGAATTAATCAATGAACTACCTCAAATGAGAATGAGCAGATCAGAGCTGGGGCCAGGGGTGACTCCTGGGTGATGCATGCTGCATGTCTGAGTCTGGCGTGTCTGAGGTGAAGACACAACAAGAACCTCATTTTGTGTTGTAAATAATTCTCTCAAAGTAGTTCTTGACAGAGAGAATTATAATCACTTGGTGGGAATCTCACCTTCTCATTCATTTTTTCTCGTCTTGTACTCCCCAAAAGGTCACATCCGGGCTGATTTTAACATCCTCTGTCGCTTTTGCCCCACATTGTCTCAACTCCATGTAAGTAATCACTAAAAATGCATGCCTTCCTTGAGATGATGTTTCACAAAACATTCTCTGCATGCATAGTATTTATTAAAAGTATGAAATATAATCTGGAAGGCCACCTGTGGATAATGGTAAATATGGTATCAATATTAAATACATATGTCAGTCCATATACATGTTAATGCAAAACTTACATGAGTATGGCAGATATGGCCATGCATATTAGTATTAGTTTTATTTATAGGATTTTGAGACCCTTAGCTTTAAAAATTAATGACCTGGAGTTGGTCAATAAGCAAATGTGAATAAAAAAGAAGAAATAGAGGCCCAAGGCTGGACCAGTGATGATAGCAGATGCTATAACGAATTGTGGATGGTGACTGTTATGCTACTCTGTCGTGCAATAAAAACTGATGTGGTCCATTGCCTCTGTTTACAGTGACGCTGTAGATGGGTATTAGAATAGTAAGTGGCTCACTGTTGTGGACATCGGCATGCAAACACAAATATGATGAACACTGTGAAGCATGACTCATCTCCATATTTAAGGAAGTTAGTCATAAAAGTTCTCTTATAAGCTTATAGGACGGACTCGAGTAAGAATGAGGAGCAACTTAGCACGGGTGAGGGTGCTTGCGCAGAGCGTGGGCTTCAGTCTTGCTCTTCTGCACTCTGTGCTCTGCTTACTTCTCAGCAGGAGCGTGTTTTGCTCCGCTGAAACCTTCGCCTTGTTCCGGAGGGTTCCATGGCCGTCTGTATGTGGAGGAGCACTCAGCGACTGTGAGTACCAACAATGGCTCTTGTGTTTCTTCTTGGCATGTTTAGGATACTCATGGAAATAGGATATTCATACTCTGATATCCTAATAGCATATCCTCATCATAGTATGGAATTGGCACATAGCGTGATGTTGATTAGTGGGTGCATCCAACATGAGCATAGTTAGAAAAGCACATATATTTTAGGGTGACGAGTGTACAGATGCTGAGAATCCTTAAGATCTTGCCCTTGAGTTTTTCATTTAAGCTTATTTTGTTATTAGTGAAGTAAGAAACTCAATCATAATCACATGTAGATATGCATAGCATGTCCCAACCCGGAGCCATTGATCATGGCTAGTCATATGAGGATTACAGATGTTGTACATGTCTGTATCCTAAGGCCCAATGCGATAGGCATCTTGGCCACAACTCTATGTGATCCTTTAATACATAGCAATGTCTTCTGTTCTGAGTTAAATTAATCATAGTAATAGACAAATGAATCCATGTTACAAGTTAAGAAATTTGTATTTAAGTATGTAAATATTGAAAGATGTTGCTCAGTATAATTAACCTTTGGTTTTCATCCTGTTGTTTGCTCTGCATTCTCCTGGGAAGATGATGCTGCCTTCTTGTTGGGCTAAAGTGAGTCTCAAGAAAAAGTGTTCTTTTGCGGGGGCATCCTTTTTTTGAGGATGTTAATTGTGTTACCAGTGAGTATTAAATACATAAAAACAAACATTGCCCCAATTATAAAACTATGAGACCCGTATTTGGCATTGAGATTAATAAAGAAAAGGCTTACAGTTTTTCTAGGAAAGAGTTATATAGGCTGGTGTTAGGGATTTTCAAAGATCTTTTCTTTGGCCTTCAAAATCATATTGTTGTTATTACTATTACTATTATTTTTATTACTGATTTCGTGTCTTATTCCAATAAATATGAAAATGAAGAAAAGGGAGCAAAACATGGACCAGTGGTGATGCTCGTGGCACGTGCGTCATATCATGATGAACATTATATGTCATAAATTCGGGGGTTCAGCCCAAACCATAAATGGGTTTGTGTTTTTAGAAATAGCCCTATGGGCAGATGCTAGAAATGTGCCAAGATAGTATTCTTACTCTGGATTCTTAGACGTCAATTGATTATTAGGGATGAATGGCAGGATTACTAAGCAAGGATAGATAGGGAAAGAAGAGGGTAAATCATCATCCAAATGGGATTGTATGGGACAGTGGAGGAAATGACAGTAGCCCTTAGGGTGAGGCCTCAGCACTGCTAAATAAATAATAATTAAATTTTAGTGCTCCATCAGAGCACAGTAAATGGATCAAAATTAGACCAAGAAATGCATCATGGGTATCACTTCTTAGGGTAATTATCGCATGGATTCTAATTAGTAAGGGTCAGTTTTGTTTTCTGGGTCGTTCTCTCTAAAGTGGAAGGCTGCTTCTTTGGTTGAGAGAAAAACATTCCATTATGAGCAATTAATTAATACCTACAGAATTGAAGGGAATGTGGAAAAGAGTCAGAACAGAGACAGTCTTGAGTTTTTTTCCCAATCAGCTGCACTTGGTGTTGAGCAGAATGGATACATTGGTGCTAATTGGCTTGGGTTTTTCTTGTTTGTTTGTTTTTTGGTTTTTTTTTTTGAACAGAGGCTCTGTTACCACAGATCTATCAGTGTGGACTGAATGTACAAACACACAAAAGTGAAGATGAGGAACATGCAGTGTGGAGCCTTGCCAATCTTACTTTTTGTGGAGTGCTGATAAAATCTAAAAAAAAAAAGTACAGGAAACACTGAATTATGTGAGAATGGTCCAAGTATTTTAATTCTTTGATTAAGAATAATGTAGACAATATAGTGTGTTGTTGTTCATTCTAGTAGAAAATTAATACATACTCTCCCACAACACTGTTATCTGCTTTGCTTTGTATTTATTAGAGTGGATAAAGCTTAACTCACTCAGCACTTGGCTGTCCTGAAGAGCTCCAAGAGTGGGGCCTGTCGCCCGACTTGGGTAGGACTCTAATTGTTTGGTTTGCAGTGTTTGCTTGTGGTCTTCTGTGTATTATTAGAAAGTCATTAAGTATGATCAAAGGAAGGCAACCATGTTCCAAAGAAAGTAGCAAATCCACCTGAGCTATTATGTAGGTTTGTACATATTGTATGCATGAAGATGTCAACAAGGAAAATGATGGAAATTATGGATCTTATCTTTGAGTTTCTGTGACTTATGCTTATTTGCTATTATTAGTGAATGTACTATCACTAATAGACAGTGTAGAAAAAGACAATGGATCATGGGTTGATGGTGACTCCTACTGGTAAGTGCCCAGGCTCTGAGGTCCTTCCCAGGGGTTGTCTGTCTAGCCTTGTCTCTCTCTGTGTACGGATTCTGATCAGAGTTCAGGGACTTTGCTCATGTCTTTATGTTCATGAAAGTTTTAAAAAAGAGATAAAATAGTAATGGCAGTGCAAATAACATGCGCATATGAAAAATAATAGAGAACATATATGGTCAATGGCTAATATATATAATACTAATTAATATCACATAAATTAAAATAGATAATGATTCAAATGTATTACATTTTAAACTTGGGATAATGTAAGGGTGACAGTATGTTGCTGTTCTGGGACTGTAGATTGGAAAGTTTGGTGTTCATTATAGAAAGATAAAAATGCAGCAATATTGTAAGAAGCTAATAAATACTTAAATGACTAATAAATAAATGATAGAAATATACATCAATGCATAGAATGTCTCATTATTTAAAACTTTAATTTCTCTGTTTCCACTTTTCAGATTGCATGTGTTGAACTAATTTAAACATCGTTCTGGACTCTTGTTTAGCCAGAGTGAGTAAAAGTCAAAGTTCTTGTTTGGGGCAATTTTCTTCAAAATATTCTTGCCATTATTAAAAATTGTTAAAACTAATGAGTGAGCTGTTACCTAAGATAAAAGTAGTAGGAAAACTGGTACTGAGTGCTGGATAATGAGGAACACTGCATTTGGCTAATCGAAGTATGTTAGGAATTCAGATATGTTATTCATGGGGTGCAACTCACATTTCTTTGTATTATCAATGATGAGTAAAATAAAAATTAAAAAAAAAAGACAAAAAGGGAGGTGCAGGGAGCAGCAGTGACCACTGGTGAAATGTGAGTTGTGGATGTTGAATTCATGACTGGGACTCTGAGGTATAAGAAGAAGAGAGTTTAGGCTTTACCTCTCAGAAATGGCAAGAATACCTCAATCTTTTCTGCGTTTCACAGGGAGCACACACACGTGCCTGCTGACCTAAATCCTGGCGAGCTTCCTGGCCGCCTTGTGCGCAGCAGCAGGAACCTTTCCTCATTTGTTTCGGCTATCACAGACCATTGACTTAACAAGCAGCAGTGCCTCTAATCAGCCTAGGCTGGCCACGTCTTGGTGCCAAAGATGAGTTTGCCATGAGACATTATATTGATTAGGCTGTTTTTTTCATCTCTAGTTTCTTTCCTTTCAATGTATGATGAAGACATTTGTGGATGGGAATTGGTACACACACACACACACACACACACACACACACACACACACAATACACGCACGCACGCAGCCCTTTCTGACCCCTCTGCTCCTTCTCTCCCCTCCTCTCCCCTCGTCTTCTCTCCTTCCATTAATTTTCTCCCTCTGGCCCCTTCCTGTCACCATAGTTTCCAATCACCTCTCTTTTATTTTGCTTTTCAATGATTTATACTTTGCACTTCTGCTACGAGAAAGGAGTTTTTATAACAATGGAAATGATGCAGTGACTCAATGGCTCTGCAGATGGATCTAGGGATACTTGATGGTCTTTCTCTTGAGATTCTCTGATGCATGGTAATTATTGTTATTAGTGAAGTGAGAATCAATATGGAAGTGTAGGTTTTAATGAAGGAAATGATGCCTAAATCTGAATTAGTGATTGCAGTCAATAGCATCCAAGTTGTGCATGATGATTACTAAGTACCTGAAGCTGTGACCGTCAGAAAAAGAAAGACGGTGAGTTTTCCGGGATCATTTGCAGATGATCTATGAATTGATGCTAAAGATGCATAAAGTCCTGAACGTCTTATGTTAATGTCATCAATTCTATAGTAGTATTATAAATTGCTCCATGAATAAAATATTAATTACATACTTTAATAAATGGGAAGATGCTGCAGCAGTCTTTAGCCACAAACCCATGTGGCAAGGAAAGAAGGGTATGCTAGGAACAGAAGTTGAAAACATTAATCTCATTAAGGAATAAATAGATCAAGGGTGTTCGCTCTGACTGATAACCATAGATACTGAGATGTGAGAGTCAATTACATTGCTCTGAGTAAGACCTTTCACAATTCATTTTGATGAGCCAACCATATTTTAAGAAAAAATTAATAAATACCTACATGCCTCGATAAATGAGATGTGGGTGGCAAGGATGGAGAGAGAGAGAAATGTCGAGGTGTAAAATCAACCGCTCTGCCTGGTCTCTCCTCAGCGGGCGTGCAGTGGCGTTGATCTGTGGATTCTCTCATGGTCACAAGACGTATGGTGGCCGGTATACGTGGATGTATAGAGGCCAACATAAGCAGCTGCTGTGGTTCTTATGCTTTGAATTTGTTTTGAGGTGCATGCTGGTTGCCTTGGCATGTGCCACAACCCCAGCATTCTGGTAGGCTGAGGCAGGATGCTGACCCATGTGTGGCTCCCTGGGTAATTCAGTGAGCGGAGCTCTGCCATACAATCAAAAAAGAGCTGGGAATGTAGCTCAGTTCCTGGGGTCAATTCCAGTACTAAGAACAAACCAAGAGTAAGTAATGTTGAACTCTATTTAAGTTTGACAATTTTTTATTAATTGTAATTGGACACCAGGCCTCCATTTTATCATGGGAGCTGCTGCAGCTGAGTGACACACCCGTACCCCTTCTGCACCCCCGCTACTCTCCCCCTTCCCTCCAGCTCTCCCTCCTCTTCCCTTTTCCTGTTATCTGTTGTTCATGTTGCTCTTTAATGGCTTTATAACGGAGTTCCTTGCATGAGAGAGGCTGTGCGGTATTGGTGCTTGTGCGTCTCATTTGTGCCATTTAACTTGGTGATCTGAAGCCGCCTCCATTTTCCTACCTGTGCCACAAATTTATCTTTCTTTATTTTAATCTTGAGATATAATCAGTAAAGGCCAACTGTGGGCCAGTTTTAAAAATGAGATTCATGTAATTTCTGATGGCTAATTTATATACAAAACCCTGAGGTCAATCAGAATAGAAACTAAGTCCCTTGGAGAATTACTTCATCAACACACGTTAGAGACAACTAAAATTCTTTGCTTGCATGTTGTGACTTTTGCATATTTACTTTTTCTTATTAGTGAGTTGATGATTTAAACAATCCACATACATAGACACAAACAAAACAAGAGAGTCAATCCTAGATCTACCCTGAAGGCTGCTGGTTTATGAAATAGAGATAAGGAATATTCATGTGTGGATTTTTTTTCAGTGCTCAGTATCGAACCTGGTACATTGTGCCTGCTAGCTATTCAAGAGCTGTACCACTGAGCATCACATCCCAGCTCAAGATTTTACGGTACTACATGAAAAGAATTAGTCTATTTTTCCCTTCATTAGAATTGATTATGTGCATACACACATTACGTATCCATACCTTTCATTGGTTGCCTTTTTGTTATTTCATTGATGCTTGAATAACTTAGGAGATTATGAACGAATGAAGAAAACTTGAATCAAGAATGGACTGTCACATGTTTCCCTTGTTTAGGAAAAATTTCTTCAATGTTAACAGTTTTATTACTATCAAGTAGGCAAATATTAAAAACAGCATTTCTGTTCTCTATTTGAGAATATAAATATTTAGTTCAGCTGCAGATAGAGAATGTAAATATGTTCAGTTTCTTGAGCACAAATGTGTGATTGGACAAATTAATTCATTTGCTCATGAATTATTAACTCATTTCTTCATACTAATAATGAATTAATAAATAAGGCCAAGACTGGCCACGCACATGAATGTGTCATGAGGTCAGGAATGTTCTGAGTCCACTTTTATAGCACCAGGTCTACTGGCATAGGACATGAGGATTTTTTTATTTGAGTGAAGCCACTAGGCCCACCTGCAGTCAGCATTTTCTCTTAAGGAAGATGATGGATTCAAAGATGTTCATGATTTTATACAAAATTAACAATTTAAGAAATTCAATAAATCAAAGTAAAGTTCGTCCCAAGAACATATTTTTTTAAAAAAATTGTTTTAGGGAAGGGTCTACAGGGTGTTCAGGGTCTCACTACTAGATCAGACCCATAGTGATCCGCCTGTTTACAGCCTCGCAAGAGCTGGGATTACAGGCGCGCTACCATATCCAGTCTCAATTGCCGTCTGAGCATGCCTTGGGGTTTGGGGCCATCTTGGCAGGCCAGGGATCTAATCCCTGGCCCCTGCACCTGCTTGCAGGTACTTTAATCCGCTGAGCTATTTGGCTGGCCCAATGACAGATTTTTTTTTTTAAATTATTAAGCTCCAGTAATCAAACTCAGGACCTTGTGATTTCCAGGTGTTGCTGTATAGATGAGCTTTGTCTCTAGACCAAGAACAGAATTTGTCATGACTCAGTGTTCATAGTGACTTTAGCCGTGTTTCCTTCCTACTGAAAGCAACAGAAGTTAAAGTTCTGCTGTTTTCTATTTCCTTATCAACTTTGTCCATTTCAGAAGGGATACCCCCTGGCTGGGTCGTCTGCCTGCAGCACTGTCCCTGGTGTGGCCCGTGCTTGGGCCGCGCACGTCCTGCGCAACACCCTGGCATGTGCTGTGGGCATCGTGATCATCAACTCACAAGTGTAAAAAAGCTCCATGAATGGCTGTGTACCTAAACAAAATCAATAATCATACATGAGAATGTTTGATAAACAGAATTTGATACAGCTATGTACAGGGTTGCACAACCATGGACAACTCTGAAAATATGAATATTGATGGCATTTCAGTCATTTTACAGGTGGCTAATGTCCCATCTTAGCACTTTTCATAGTTTACATAAACATCCTGTGGTGCTAAATAGCCTCGTCTGTTAATTGTATGGTAAGAGTCGTATTTGAAATGAATTACTGTTAGTACCATGGTAGCGTGAAGTACCGTGCTGCTCTTGTTTACTGCTACATCTTAATTGCATGTAAAATTTGAATAAGAATGGCTCATGCATATACTGATGCAAATGGCATCAAATGTGGTCTAAGATGTAAATGAAATCTGTACTAAAGCATCATCATTATATTTTACTCCTTTTTATAGTCCTTTACAAAGAAGATGTAGTCTATTACCTTTCTAGGAAATTAGCCAACTGAAAGATTATAGGAATATTTAAAACCTTTGCTTTGGGCTTTGCTGGGTTGTGCACAAGCATAAATTTTATTAGAAGAGAGTCAGTAAACATAAATATCTTGAATGAGTATATAAAAAGCTGTGAAAGCCTGGTCTCTTTATGACCACATTTACTGAAACAAGATTATTACTGCATGACTCAAGCACTGTCGTCAATGACTAAAAATCGATGAAACCTGTGACCCATGTCCCAGCCAGTGTGTGCTCTGCTGTGGACATGCTCAGTGGCTTCATTCATGGTCCTTGAGAGCCCATATATGCTTTTTTTTTTTGTAGGAAATTGAATATCCAAATAAAAGCATAGGTAAGGAAGTGAAAGCAATTTAAGTGTGCACCAGCTTTGAGGCTGTGTTTTAAAGCAGGGGTTATGAATTAATTAATCTACTGGACTGCACTGGAGCCTTGTTAAAAAGAGATCAAAATTTTCTGTTCGCTTTCATAGCTGTACATCATTTCAGTTGCCTTTGCTTTCCTGGTGACACAGCACTTCTTGGTTTGCCAAGATCTATGCATTAAACCGAGATTTAGCTATTTTCTATTTTTTCTTTGCCAAGATCGGCATGTTTATACTGTGCTAAGTGAATACATGTTCGCCATCTTTAATGGTTAAATTATGTCAATTAGCGTTTGCTCCTCTAAATTTAGTGTTTTGTGTGGGGATCTAAGACGCTTAGCTCTTTTAGTGCTTTATAAAATAAACAACAAGCTTTACACAGTCATTACCTTACAGTGATACAAGACGCTACAACCTATTCTTCCTGTCTAATTAGGCTTCAGTTCCTATTATCCAACCTCCCTCTCTTTGGCTGAACTGCTTGCTTGACTGCATCGGTGAATTCTCCTGTGTCCTTCCCATTTTAGTTTCCTCCCAGGACTTAGAACGTGCGGGATTATGTACACGACTGTGTCATCAGGTATTACATTGTATTTTGATGCTGAATGTAACATTAAACTGGGAATTGGTCACCAATCAAATACCAATTGAACCTAATTAAAGCCCTGAGCACAAATCAATGAACAAGAGAATTCCGAATCTGTCTTTTGATGAATTTCTTTCTTCACTCCATTTAAAGAGGAGGGTTGCTGTGTGAAGTCTGTGGGCATGAGACTGCTGCAGAATTCATCAGCAAACTATTATTTGATTCTAGGGCTTGAGTTAGTTGCTGCATGATTCTACCATTGTAGTGAGAGAGGAAACTGTCAATAAAAATGCATGAAATGATCAAAAGGAAAATGATATACCCAGACTAATTATCAAAATACATTATGACAAGAAATTTTGTCAGGAGTCTGAAAATTGCTGCCCATTGAAACATTAAATAAGGCATCTAATCGATGGCTCTGTATTATATACATAATCTTCAAAGGCCTTTAAAATTCTTTTGTAGGTCTCCCTTTGTGTGCCTTCACTGATCGAGATTGGAACTGGTTTTATTATGCAGAGGGAGCTCGTAGCCCCAACCCCTTGGACTTGTCACACTTTGAGCTGGATCCTGCCGATGAGAGAAGGCCTAGGAAGGCTGCGTGGTGCAGACAGACGCGCTGTGCACCGGGCGTTATAGCCAAAGCGCCCCGACCCGATGAGGTCCTGTGCAAACTGGGATTTGTGTGCTTACCTCTGTGGAAATGAGCCTGTAGTCACATTTCTGTGACATTAAAGGATCATGTTTTCTGTCCTTGGTGCTTCATAGATTTTGATTTTATTATTAAAAGTCAATAAATGAAAGAATAAATAAATATAGCAATGTATAAAGATGAAGGGAGTGAAGCATAGCCATGCATGAAAATATGTGGTGAGGCAAAAATTTTCATTATTGCAACTTGGAGCCACTGGAGTTCTCTCAGTAAGCATAGATCAAAGAGTCTGCGTGCTTGGATCCGAGTCAGTGGGCAGGGTGGCGACACAGAATAATCACTGTGCGCTTCAATTCCACTGTTCATCTGCTTTATAGAAAAGGAAAATAAATCACAGTACAAAATGATAAGTTCCTCAATGACTAATAAATTCCCTGAGCTGATTTAAACACTTTGCCACGTTAGGAGCATACAGACCTATCTGAATATAAATAAAGCAAGTTTCTTCATATGGGCGGCTTATTATTATTATTATTATTCTCATTATTATTATTATTAAGAAATGTATGTTTATGGATATGAACAACACAGAGATTGATTAATGAAAGATGTGGTTGCTGAGCAAAATTGAGGCGGGTATTTGAGGGCACTGTTCATTGTATTCTGTGACTAATGCAAATTTATTATCAATTGAAAAGTTAGCAAATCAGTTAATCTCAAAATGAATTGAGCAAAAGGTCAAGTCCTGGCCAATTAATCAGCATTATGTTAGCTAGCAAGGTTCGGATGATGGAAAACACATATCTGAACTTGAGAGAGTTACAGGAAGAGATCCACTGTTATCTTTGTTAGAAAGAATCCTGTAGAGGCATTTGGTATGCACCAGGGGGACTTCTGAGGCCCACACATTTTGGTGATGTTGTTACAAAAAAACTGGTGATCAATTTTACACAATTAAATCAAGACAAAGTGGATGCAACGTCATCCAGTTAGAGAGCCATCTGAGGTGAGGCCAAAATCCTTTACAATTTGCTCTCCCAATGTTCTGAGCCTGTGTTCCCCCAGTGGCTTTGTGGTATTTATGTACTGAGTCATTGTAGTACACGTCATTGGTTTAAGTTGCTGGTGAGCAATGTGTTCTTTTTTTGGGAGAAGTAATAATGAGGCTTTACTTTTCAGTCAATTTTGTTGCTCCAGGTTAGTTTTAAGCTTGAGTTTTTTTTTGCTCAGAAAAATATTTTAAATATTTAAAAGAACTTAAAAGGAGGGCTACATGGACCTCCAAGCTTGATCTACATGTTGTACAATCCTAGGGTGAACGTACTGGCACAGGGCGGCCGCTGTTGGGAGTGAAGCGCGGTTGCCAAGGAGGCTGTCGCCAGTGTGAAGGTAGCCCAAGTTCTCTCCTTGCCCTGGGTGATTTGCTGAGGGTGATTCCCTCTGACTGACGAGTGTCAAAGGTAATAATCAATAAGCATTAGTTGATGTGCATTGCCAAATGTAGCATTGTGGAAAAGCATCACAGTGATTAATGTAAATAAGAAAACAAGACCACAAAGACAGTGATTTGAGGTGGTCTGTAGATGCAGAATGGTCTCACAGGCCCTTGTGAACCATGGGCTCTAAAGGATTGCTCATGTTTTAAGAAAAAGGTAATAGGAATAACTAAAAAGAGAGGACCAGTCCTGCACTCGTGACGACGCGTGTGGCATCACACTTGTGCACAGTGCATGTGTGTCTCGGACTGCAAGATCTTTTCCTTCATTTCAAAGGAACCCACATATGGATTTCAGAAATACAGAATGCACTGATTTCACATCCCCCCCCCATGTTTTGATTCCATTTTTTAAAATAAAGATCTTTTATTGTCTCATGAAAACATCACAGATTGGCTTCATGCTCCTGAATCTCGTTTCTGTGGCTGCTTCAACTCTTGGATCTTACTCATCTGGCTGCTGAACTGTTCCCTGTTCAGAAACATAGATAGCACCCCCAAATTTTCTGATATCCTTGGTTTTGACTGCTGTAGCTTGCTGAACCAAAGCAGCTGAATTTGAAACAAGCCCAATGTCATTTCCTTGAAGGATTAGCTCGGCTTTCTGGGCTTGAGATACTGAGCAAGCAACAGCTGCCCTCAGATGAACTCAGGGAATGATTTTTCGCCCAAGAAATTCTGGATTTTGAAAAGACACCCACTCTCCTGAACAAAAACTTTAATGGGAAAGTGAGCATACACCGAGTGATTCCATTTTTATAGCTGGATTAATTCAAAGTTAAGCTATCAATCATATAAAATACATAAAATGGCTGAGACTAGTCCAGCTTGAAAAATGTGTTGAGGCAAAAACAAAACAAAACCTTAATATGCACACGAAAAGGTGTGAGGTTCAAAGAGAAATAAATGGGGCTCATTACTTTGGCTAATACTGTCATTGTACAATTCAAACATGTAAATACACTGAGGGCCTTAGTTAGAGGCAACACTGAAATTACGCATTTTAATGATGAAGTCAGTATATTTACCAAAGATTGCCCAGGTAGCTCAGTAAGGGCAGGTGTAAAGCAAGTTTTGTAGCGAGAAGATCTCAATCTTGTTCTCGTCTTCTCCACCCTACACCTCAGAGCACCACATCATGAAGACCGGAGCGGCAGAGGCGCCTCTGAGCTCAGCTGCTATCTCTGCGCTGCCGGAAGGGAAGCGGGAAGCAGGGTGAGTACCCACTCTTCTATGCTTTGCTTAAGAGCACTTGTTGCATTATTAGAAAGCATGTGATAAGGTCAGAGAGTCATCGCTATCGTACCGATCAATAGGACAGTAATATGCAGTAGTCTGCGTCTGTCATCCTGGAGACAAACTTTATGCAGAGCTATGTGCTCGTGCTACCTTGCTATTAGTGTTATTGTTGCTGTGGCTGTCACTATCATCATCATCATCACCATGGCAGCTGTGTCACTATCTTCCCCAACATGGGTCCACCTTACAATCCACCTGTCTGAGCCTCTCCGCATGCTGAGAAGACATGCTCATCACCAACTCTGGTTAGGGATAATATCCTATATTGATAAGACATGTGTGAAACAGAATAATCAACTAAATAGATTGACAGTGTTGAAATGATTTTATATAAAAATGAAAATTAGCAAGGTGCACATGGCAAGGTGCCAGGTGCAATCCCAGCACTGAGGAAGCTGACGCGGGAGGATTATGTGGGGACAAGGCCAGTCCAGGTAGACCCTGTTTGAACAAAATCAAAAGAAAGTAAGAAAGAAAAATCCTCTTTGAGCTTTGTCATGAGAGATTGTACTTAATTAGAGATGTAGTGACTTTGATAGAGAAAGTACATATCACAGAAAGCGGGAGACGAATGCTAGACCCAGGATGCCCGGCCTGTGCTGTAGGAACCACGGGATACGTGGATATCAGCCACTCTCAAATCTTCTGTGAATGAATTCCAGTCTAGACTTTGAACTGACCCTGTCAGCCAGGCGTTGGTGGTCTAGAAATACTTTTTTATCTCTGTGTTCACTTTTACTTTCATGACAATGGTCTTAAAGAAAATCATGTATTTACATATATAAAGAATTTCCAGGATAACATTATGGTTGCCAGGATAATATTGACAACCCAGTAGAGATAAATGTTTCTTCATTGTAAAATATCTGGCTAAGGATGATGTCGACAGTATATTTAATAGATAATATTTAATATCCATGTGAAGGAAAATTATAAGTGCTTTTTTTTTTTTTTTTTGTATTATGGCCGGCTCAGCCTGCCCTGGGGGTGGGGCTGGCATAGCACATAGTGCCGGGGATCGATCTACGGTCCCTGTGGTTGCCTAAGCTTTCCTAAGCAGGTGCTTTAAACTGCTGAGCCATCTTGCCAGCCCAGTACTTTGTTTTATTAACCAAAAAAATGACGTAGGCTCTAAACCATGAATTCCTCAATTACCAACTAAAGGAGAGATGTTAAGAAAAAGCCGTGAAGCAATGCCTTCTCTTCAATGAACAAATATAGTTTGTGAGTCTCATACTGGGTCTTCGGAACTGATTGACATGTTCTTCTATGACCCAGGTCTGTTGGTAACATGCCTCTGTTAGGAACTTGAAGGCCAGTGTGAGCCATGATCAATACCTTGCTTTCAGGGTATTATCTGAGAAGTGTTAAATTTGATCAAAAAAGGTGCAAACCCCAACAGAAAATGTCTAATTGATATTAAATATGACATTAATACCCACCTGTAGAAAGGCCTTTCAAGATGGACTTTAGTAATACTTAAAGAAATTGTACATATTTTTAGATTCAGGGCTATTGCATTTTCCATCCACCTGTAAACATAGTATTATAGAAAGACAGCCCAGGGGCTGAAGAGACAGTTCCGTGGCACAAGTGCCTATCTGGGAAGTGCGAGGTTGTGAGTTCAAACCCTGGTCCTGCAAAAGAAAAAAAGAGAAGGAAAAAAAAGCCCATCAGGACTGCTGGGCCTGGACTGTGTCACTGAGTTGCACTTGCCGGCTGCAATGCGTCCAGAGCTAAGGCCCCACACAGCTGTGATCCTGTCCACTTGCCTTTCAGTGAAGCAGGCTGATGGACCATGTCAGGATGTAAAGCTATCTTCTATGGCAGCTTCATCTGAGAAGTTGAAACAATATTGTTATAGAAAATTAAGCTAAGGTAAATATTGTGTGAAGGAATAGAAATAAAGAGGAATAAGGTTTATTGCTAAAATAGGTAGGAGTCCTAAGGAAGACAGATTTGTACGAAAGGGATAGATACGAAGATGCTCCCAGAGTTTGACCTTATAATAGAGGCAGTGCAGTGACTACTAGACAATAGTGCACTGGAGGAATTGCAGGGTTCAGGTTTTGGGCTAAAGCGAAAAGAAATATTAAAACAAATGCCTGAAAGACGTTGTATTCTCCAGATCGGCTGCACTCAAAGGATGACCAAGAGACCAGGGAGGTCATTCTGTCAACAAAGGAGCACTACCAGGGTGAGTCACGACGGTAATGGCTCCTCCTTTTCATGCTTATTGAAAGAATTAGTGGCACTACTGAAATGATAAATTAGTGCATAGTAACTAAGGATGAGGACCTACAGGCTGTATCTGCAACTTCAGGGATAACAGCCTTAAGCTTGTCATTAGCGCATTAAGCAAAAAGCCACCACACCACATAGACAGGGAGGGTCAGTGCAGACCTGGGCTTGGTTGATGATGACGTTCTGTAGAGTTTGAGTCAACTATGAGAAATATGTGCCAGAAACCCTGAGACCCAGTCTTGCTTGACACTCATGTGTTTCTCTCCATTTTTATAAATCAATTGATAAACCAATGACTCAGTAAACACAGAAGTCATTGAATTTCATATAAGTAACACACTGTGCACTGTGCATTCATAAGACCATGTGACAAAGCACTATTCCCATGCAGTAAAAACTAAAATATGAAGTACACGAGGGACAGCCCTTTGGCTGAGAAGCATGCGCTCTGTGAAAACGCAGATGGGGATATCGTTGCAAGGACCTTGAAAGAACAACACTATGCATAGTCGTGCCAAATAAATGACCAAATCAAAGGTGATGTGGTAAAGTTCAGTGAGCAAAACATTGTTTGTCTCCTCGGTTCTGTGTCCCTCAGAATGGATGCTCCATGGAGGCTCCCATCCCTCCGAGGGCTCCTGCACATGGGTGCATCACTGGATTACACGGGACCCTTTTCTGTGAGTAGAGGCAATACTCTCCTGGGTGTCTTCCTTACTTTTGAAATACTATTGACTATGAAAGGCAACAAATTATCATTAGCACCTTAAGAGTGAAGCTACCACACTACATGGCAAGGGAAGGTTCAAAGCAGCCCTTGGCTGGATTCATGATGACCACCTGTGGGGTATGAGTCAGATGCGATGAATGCCTGTGCTAAAACTGAGGTCCAGCCCAGGAGCACCAGTCTCCCTTGACGTTCGCGTGTTTCATTTGATTCCTATAAATCAATTCATAAACCAGTGACTCTGTTACACAGAAATTGATTATGAAATGGGAGAAGCAGCATACATTTGTGTGGATGGAGGTAATTGCTTCATGCACAGTAAAAGGTAAATACGAAGTCCATGAGTGACAGCCCTGTGGCTAACCATCGTGCAGTCTGAAAAGTTGGACAGGGACATTGGTGCAAGATTACTCACCCATTTCA
Organism: Capromys pilorides; assembly: GCA_004027915.1. Classification (NCBI taxonomy): domain Eukaryota; kingdom Metazoa; phylum Chordata; class Mammalia; order Rodentia; family Capromyidae; genus Capromys; species Capromys pilorides. The sequence goes on from PVKN010003495.1 coordinate 33,829, forward strand.
AAGAATATTCTTTTTTTTTTTTTTGTGGAACTGAGGATTGAACTCAGGACCCTGCGCTTGCCAGGCAAGCAATTATCCTACTGAGCTATCTGACCCCATTTCAAAGAATAATGAAACAATCGTCAACATATGAGTTCCTATGCGAATGATGAAGTGAAAGGTAATGAGGCCAAAGTCAGTGACGATAGCACTGGTTTTGTCTCCTCTGCTCTGTGCCCCTCAGGATGGCTGTTGGTGGGAGACCCTGGCCTACCCTCCATGCTGCCTGATGGCTTCTTGGGCTTACGCCTTTGACCATGATGAGACAATGTCAGTCTTGTGGTCTGTGTTGTAACTGCTTTTTCCAAAAGTATTTGCTGCAGTGTTAAGCACCATGAAAGATGTAGCAAATCACAATGGCAAGTTAATAGAGGAAGCATTGTGAAAAGTGATCAACACGTGGGTGTTGCGTGTAGTAACCATTCTTGCATTTTGTGATTCATATGCTATCATCTATTAATTACTTAATCAATGCACAAACGTAGATTGCTTTAGAAGAAGGGGTCTAGTCTTGGACACCTGGGTCTGTGTGAGTGGTGCTCCATGAGTTCTCAGTTCCTAGAACTGCAAGGATGAATCCAGCCAAGTTCCTGGCCACTCTCCCTCACATAGGCAGCCCAGGAAAACACCAAGATGTGGAATGATCATTAGTTATACCTTCTTTTGTGGAATTAAAAAATTTATATAAAAGAATGCAACACACGAAAAGTGATGAAGAGTTAGAAACATTCCTTATTGCTAAAGTAAGTCATGAGGGAAATGAGTGTTAATGCAAAAAGAATAGATAATTAAGGGTATTTGATCTCATATTAAAGAATGGAGAGAGTGAACAGAAATAGTGTTTGATCCTTTGCAATCCTAAGGTTCGTATATTATGAAAAGTAAATTTAAAATGAATTTCTAAAAACCTAAAGGCCATATTGGTGAAAGTAGAAAATATACTTTAGAGACCAGTTTTACAGTTTTATTAACCTTCCTAAGTAGTGCTCTTCTGAATGGTTCAGTAAATGATAATGATGAATACTTGGAGTATATGCCATGCAGTCAGCTAAAAGAGCAAATATCCAAATTTAAGGCGCAAATTACACATGAGCGTAATGTGTTGAAATATTTGAAGAAGTGCAAGGCCCATGATGTAACACGTCACATTTCATGTCCTGTTCTGCTTGTCCTGCTCAGAAGAGAAGCGCCCCAGGAGAATGATGTGTTCTCCACGACGGCTGGTTATGAGGGCTACTGCGGTCTTGAGCTTGGGCATACATGTAAGTAGTGCTGAGCAGCCTTGAGTAGTGTAAGGTCATTTGGTGCATGATCTCCTGTGAAACAAGTCACCTTAGACAGGTGCATTAATATCAAACATGAAATTAAGAAAAAGCAAGGCATGAGGAACTTTTGATTACTAAAGCAGGCATATTGCTGAAATATACTTATATACATCCATGAGGTTAATAAGGCGGCATAGGGACAGCAGGAATAACAGCCATTAAATTATCATTAGAGCACTAACGAAGAACACACAAAAACAAAGAAAGAGAAGGTTAAAAGTACGAGATGACGATCTGTGCATGCCTGGACTAAACATCTGAGAACCAACCAAGGAGAAACAGTACCCCTTGATGTTCCATGGTACTTTTGAGTTTTATAATTCAATTAATAAAGCAGTAAAAAGAAAAGCAAAAATTTATATATCAAATCACAGAAATATTATATTCATAAAGATGTGGAAAGAACAATGCCTGTTCACTATCAGTGAAAGTCACAAAAACTGCATGAGTGATAAGCCACGAAGTGACAATGATACACTCTATGGAAAAATGGACGAGGATAGCACTGTGAGGATATTCACAGAAAAACAGGACATATAGCTGTACTTTAGAGAGTGTCTAAATGCAAGGTCATGTGGTAAAATTCAGTGAGGAAAGCGTTGTGCTTTTCTCCTGTGCTCTGTGCCCCTTAGAATGGCTGCTCTAAGACGGACCCATGCCACCCAAGTATCCTGCAGTTGGGCACATCCCTCGATGACATGGGCTCCATTGGTGTGAGTAGAGGCGCTGATCTCCTGAAAGTCTTTGTTGCTTTTCATGTGGTATGAACTAAAAAAGGCAAGATATTACCACTGGGGCATTAGTAGGGAAGCTCCAAAAGTGCAAAGAAAAGGAAGAGTGAAAGCAGATCTGTGCTGGGTTAATGATGACAGTCTGTGGAGTTTGAGCCCCACCGTGAGAACCATGTGCCCTGAAAAATCTGAGACCCAGCACAGGACACCCGGTCTTGCTTGACATTCCCGCGTTGGGTTTGAATTTTACAATTCAACTCATTAAGGAATGCCCTAAGAAACATGGAAATGAATGCATGTCACATCAGTGCAACGCTGTGGATTCTTAAACATATGTAACTTAGACCTCCCCTTCCCTTCCGTGATAGTGAAATGTATAGCGTGGGAGCGACGAGCGAGTGCTGGACTTTGGTGCAATCGGAGTGCACGCAGAAGGGGATTCCCTGGCAAGGATACTGCAGGTACAAAGGCAAACATAGGTGTGCTAAGAGAATGTCTAAATGCCAGGCCATGTGGCCCAAAGCAGTGAGGAAAGTGCTGTGTTTGTCTCCTCTGCTCTGTTCCCCTTAGAAGGATGCTCTAGACAGACCCCCTGCCACCCAAGGATCCCGCATTTAGGCGTACGTTTGGATCCCACGAGCTCCATTGGTGTGAGTAGAAGCAACATAGTGATGCATGTCTTTGCTACCTTTTTAGCCATATTAAGCATAAACTGAAATAATTATCATGAGCGCATGAGTAGAGAAGCCACCACACTACACAGAAAGGGAAGGTTCAAAGCAGACGTGGGCTGGGTTAATGATGACAGTCTGTGGAGTTTGAGCCCCACCGTGGTAAATATGTGCCCTGAAAAATCTGAGACCCAACGGACCACACCCGGTCTTGCTTGGCATTCCCAACGTTCTTTGGTTCTTTACAAATCAGTTCATGAACCAAAGACCCAAGTCACACAGCTGTGAGTGTCTATCATGTCAGTGAAACACGATGAATTGGTAAGCACACGTGAGAAGAGTGTACTCTTCTCATTCTGCACCATGAAAGTATAAGGCGCACGAGTGGCGACTCTGAGGTTGATAAT
>PVKN010003496.1:0-36969 GCA_004027915.1 Capromys pilorides
AGGGTGGGGTTGGCACAGTAGGCCCGAGGATCGAACCTAATTTTCCCTTCTGACATGATATACTTTTTCTTTTTTAAAATGTGTTTAGTGCATAGTCTATGGGATCTCACTACACAGATCAGATTCATAATGATCCTCCTGTTTTCAGCCTCCCAAGCACTGAGATTACAGGCGTGCACTACCACACCCAGTCTCAGTTGCATCTCAGTGCACCCCAGGATTGGGGACACCACAGCATACTGGGGATTGAACCCCAGTCCCTGTGTCTGCCTAAGTAGGCACTTTAGTCCACTGAGCTATCCGGCTGGCCCCTGACATGATATTTTTTTCTTTTAATTCCTTCTGTCATCTTCTGAATTTTTATAGCTATAATTTATGTTACTGTTTTAGTTTGCTTTTATATATAGGGTGTGGGTTCATTTGTTTTGTAGACACATTTTTGAGGCATATTTTGTGATTTGTAGGGATGTGATTCTGCAATTTTCTTTCCTTTTTTTTGTGATTCTGCAATTTTCATCTTTTTTTCCTGAATAACTTTTGGTTCCATCTGATTTTCGTAGTTTTCTGTTGAAACTTTCTCTATGGAATTAGTATCTCTGAATCCCTGCATGATACTGTTCCACAAGACACTGGCCTTGATGATCTGGAGGCCCTGTTCTGTTGCTTTCATGAATGTTCCAGAACACAGTGACTTGCTTGTGGAGGTCTCTACACTCTATTCCCTTTCCCTCTGTCAATTGGTCCTATTACTTTGTCCTTCCTTTGTCTCTCTCATCCCATATGCTGCTTAATTTGATTTTTGTTCCCAGCAGTTTCTTCTCAGTGTGGGGCTTTTTCCCGGCAGGAGTTTGGGTTAGTTATTTTAAAATTCAAGTGACTATTTCAGGCAGCTTTAACCCTCTCAGATCTTTACTGCAGATCCCCTTACAGTTATCCACTGTTTGAGTGCCCACAACCTTTTTAGTGTTAGGTGCTATTCTCAGATGAACTCTCCCTGCTTTTCACTGAGCTCCACTGGGTATTTTAGGATTCTAAGGTTTGTCATAGGCTCTGATAGGATTTTCCTTTTATACAAACACTTGAACTACTCAGGTCTTCTATCTGTTAGTGGCTTGTCCTCACCTACTTATATTTTAGAAGTTGTGGGAGAGTGAGATAGCTCAGTGGACTAAGCACCTGCTTAGGCAAGCTCAGGGACCAGGATTCAATCCCCAGCAACACATGTTGCTCTGGCCCTGCACCTGAGTGCACTGAGCTGGCCACTGAGTCTGGGCATGGTGGTGCACACCTGTATTCCCAGTGCTGGGGAGGCTGAAGACAGGAGGATCACTATAGAACCAAGCTGCATAGTGAGACCCTGTACCAAATACATAAAAAAAAAAAAAACTAAAAGAATTTAAAAAAAGAAGTCATGAGAATACTTGGTCAGCTCTGTGTGTGTGTGTGTGTGTGTGTGTGTGTGTGTGTGTTGAGAGTGCTTCCATGGCTTTCTGTGTCATTAGATTGGAAGCTCAGGCCTTTTATTGATGTAGGAGGGTCTTCTTCCTCCCCACTTCCCTGCCCATTTGTCTGAGCTTTGCCTCTCTCTGGAACCTTCCCTGGCTGTCCTATGCAGAACTGCAACTGGTTCCCACAATACTTGATTTCCCACGTCCACCTTTCCTGTTCTTTTCCCTTCTTGGTACTATTTTCCTCATCACATATTTTCCTTATTAATTTCCTTCTTAACTTTCAAATATCAGGTAGACTGTCAACTCCATACAGGTCAATTTTTGGTCAAAAGTTAAATTTTTTGTTGAACACAAGAGTAAATATGTTTCAAAAATATATGTATTTCTATCTTTCTATCTGTCTATCCACAAGGGATGTAAGAAAGCTATACTATTAATTTCTGTTACTTCATTGAAAAGAAATCTTGTGCTTATACTGTTGGATAAGTTTTTCATGCCTACGTCTCATAATCTGAACAACTACTTTGGAAATAACAACAATCAATGTACTCATCATTTTTACTCTCCTACTGTATCATTTCTGAAAATTTGCATTACTTTTTTTATTATTTTTCTCTTTACAATAAAAATAATAGTAATAGTGATCATAAAATTATAACCCCCAAAAGAGCAAACGTATTTCAAAACTTCTCTGTTTTCACTGTAAAGAGTGTTGAAACAACAGAAATGGAATCAGGAGACAGGAGACTAACACAGTACTCCAGGTAAGGAATGTGGGTGGAGTTGGGGATAAATGGTAGAATTTGTGACTTAATATAAAGGCAGATTTGACAGACATGCTAATTATCAACATTGGTTGGTAGATGCTGCTTCATTGTTTGATGAACTACTGTAACAGGCAACCTCCTAACAGGCTGGTCATAGCTCCTGACCCCTGTAAATTCTCAGCTCATATTTTTATCAAATGAACAATCAGGTATTGTGTGGCTAGGAGAGTCCAATAGACCCAGGAAGGGAGCATTTTAGCGGTAGGGATTGGGAAGCTTTTCCAAAGTATTTGCTACAAGTGAACTCTGTCTGGGGTTAGGTTGAGGGATCTCACTTCTCTTGCATGTGGCCTTTCCTCTTCCAGGGGACTATGCCAGCCTCTCTGTGGTGGCCACAGTGCAGTATTCCCACAGACAAACATAGAAGCCACAAAGATTAGCTAACTATGGACACCACACTGTCACGTCTTCTGAACTCTGTTGGTCAAACCAACTTACAGTCTGGCTCAGATTGAAAGGGGGAATCTCAAAAAAGACTTCAACTCTTTTTATTTGTTTGTTTTGAGGCAAAGTCTTACTCTGAAGGTATAACACAGGCATGATTCTATTTACCGCTCACAATGGTCCTGTAGAAAGGGACTCAGGAACAGCAAACAGCCTATTCATAGTCTACAGCCAGAAAGGAGTGGGTTGCCTGTCCAGTCCACATTTGTCTGACTCTAAAAACCTGTTCCTGTTTTGTTTTTTTCTCTTCCTGTTTTGGTTCAGGGACTTGTCATGCATCGGTGATGCACAGAAGAGGGAGTCCAGTCAGCTCTGCAAGCAATTTTCTCTTCTTCTTTGCAGAAGTTCCTGGCCATCTTTGAGGTTTTCTGTGTCCCATGATTCCTAGAGCATGTTACCTAGCCCTATAGCATGAGGCATGGTTTTACTCATGGAAGACCCTGCCCTGTAGATAATGTTCATGGCGAACCCAGATGCTCTGGGTTAGGGTTGGTCAGTGGTCCAGGATGACCCTCCTGTCCCTGAGGTCGCCAGAGGATTTTCATTGCTGCACTCTCCTGTTCCAGTAGGGGCAGATCTGAGCATCAACTAGAGTTTGAGGGCCCCCCCCCCGCTCCCCAGATTGCCGCTGAGTCCTTTCTAGCAAGGCTATCAGTAGTGAAGCAGCCCATGGCTGCAGTTCAGCAACAGGGCCACATGCATCCAGCTGGGAGATAGGTGTATAAGCTGTGATCAACATATATGGTGAATATTTAAATTTTTAAAAATTCCATGGATGGGGTCGTGGATGCCTGTAATCCTAGCATGTGGGAGGTCAAAGTGAGAAGATTGCCATGAGTTGAAGACCAGCCCGGGCTACAAAGTGAGTTCAGGGTCACTCTAAACTACATTGTCAGACCTTGTCTCAAACAAACAAACAAACAAATAGACAAACAAGTAAATCCTTATTACAGTAAAAGACACATGGCCATTGATCCCCTTCAAAAACCCCAAGCTCACTTCAAGCGCATTCAATCCATTGTTCCTGCCACTTTCTGAAGTAGTTCTGGAAGTCTTATTTCATTTATAAGATCATTTTTAAAATGTGATTTTCAAAAATAGTTAAGGTTGCTGCCCAGAGGAAAGGCAACCCTGTGAAAACAGCGCGTCCTCATCCACCTCAGTCACCAGATCTGGCTCTGTGTAGCTTCTGGCTCTTCCCCCAAGTCAAAATGACCAGGAAAAGAAACCAGTTTTTAATTGATTCAAGACAGTGAGGCAGGCACGACTGCACAATAAGGAGGACTTCCAGAACAGAGGGGGAGCAGGAGAGGTGTGAGGGTGGGCAATAGGGGCATGAACACGATCAAAGCAAGTTCTACACATTGAACCCCCCCACCCCATCTATGTGAAACTATGGGACAGAATCAAAAGAGGGCTGGGGAGTGGGTCGAGTGTGCTATGTATATGTACAGATCTGCCCAAATGAAACCTGTTAATCTGTATAATCAATAAGCATTAATAAAAAATGTGAGAAGAAAAGAAAGTGACAAGAATGATGGGATAAGTGAAGTGTAGTTATTTGAATTGAGATAAAATATTTGGGGGGTTAATGTCAATGTCTTTTGCTGTAATACTTTTTTTTTTAATTTACACAATTGCTATATATTTTTTCTTAATCACACCTCATTCTTTTGCGTGTGGATTAGACCTCTGGCTTTATCGCTGCTGTTCAGAGTGGAAGGCTGAGCAATGGTGTCTCCTTTCCCACCTGGGTAGAAGGAAGTGGACTGTTGCCCAGCCCTGTGCAGCCCTCCCCACTGTGGTACTCTAGCCCCTCTCGCCTGACCCCAAATTTCCTGGCCAGAATCCAGGAGGAGTTGGGCTGGGGGGAGGATGGTTCTGTCTCTCCGTAGTATCTGCAAGTTGCTACCTGGAACCCGGTGATGATGTAACCACCGGCGCTGTGGGCGATGGCCACCTCCCTGTGGGAGGCACCAAGGACAGGCTGGCCTGGGGAATCCCGCTAGTGGCAACCCAGCATGCTGTGGCACTGATGAGGCAGCTGGCAGCTCGGGCCAGTTTCAAGTGTGACAGCATCTGCATGGCGTGTGTAGAGCCAGCCAGCATCAGCCTCTCCAGGACACATATCACCTCCGCAGAGGCTCTTGTGGTCGATTCACTGATGACTCATTTGTAATCTGGTTTCAACAGTGTGAGTCAAAATGTACCACTTTCATTAAAAATAACATTCACTGGGGTCTAACGGCTTTCTTTTTTTCTTTCTGTTTTTTACTGTACAGTGTGGTTTCTGGATGGGAAGCCATCAGGTGAGAGGATGGGTGTTCCGCAGGACCTGAACATAATTGTCATGTCTCTATGGGGACAACCATCCATCCAGGCAGGCACTGAGCAAACAGCCTGAGTCCTGGCAAGGAGCTCTGCAGTCTTCTGATCCGGTGTATGAGAGATCAAGGTGTGTCTTCTCTGCTCCATGTACAAAGCCTGGTATAAACTTCAGAAGTTTCAGGACCACCTGAGATGCTTTTGGAAAATGCAAACTCCTGGACCTGCCCACAAACCTCTGAGTGTGAGGTTCTGGCAAGTTCCTCAGAAGCTTTTCAATAGCAGCTTTGACTTGGTGTGAGAGGGAGTGGGACTCCCATGATGCTACCCTCCCTGTGAAGTGAAGTAGAAAGACAGACAGGCCCCAGACTCAGCCCTGGGAATAGAGAAGATGAGAGAGGAAGAGGTGCGGGTGGGGGAACCCCGGGCTGAAGCAGGCCCTATGGGACCTTGCTAAGCCTCTGCTTTCTGTGAGACACCCCCAGACTTTGTGGTTGGGGGATCAAAGCTTGGGTATCCCTTACTTTCCTGTTTTTTTTTTTTTTGTTGTTGTTGTTGTTTATTTATTTGTTTTGTTTTTTAAATATGTAATATTCTTCAGAGCCAAAGCCTTTGCTAAGGTTGTTTCTCTATATTTGTGTTGGAAAGATGTTGGAAGCCTCAGTGGGAAACACATTTTGAAAAGATACAGCTGAAGAGGGCTTGCTTAATGTGGACAGTTTCAGTTTTATGAGATGAAAAGAAATACAGAGATGGGTGGTGGTGGTGGCTACATGGCAACAGCAGGAAGGAAACTTCATACCCTCAAGTGGGACATTTAAGAATGGTTAGGATGGTACATTTTCTGTTTTGTGCATTGTACCACAATAAAAACGTTTGGAATGACTGATACCCTTGAGCCTGACTTGGAAGAGCGTCTAGAGACCTCTCCACACCCCACCCCACTGATGGCCTCAGGGACTCTCGGGAAACCACCATGTAAGTCAGCCACTTGTACCTGATTTTCTGACTTCACTGTTAGTCTCAATTTTCATTTCAGGAAGGGTTTTCTCACATCGGTCAGGTGCAGGCTGACCCGACCATCCTGAGTCTGCCTTCTGCCTCCCCCCACACTCTGCCCGAGGCCTCCTGGCAGCCAGGCCTCTCACAAAGAACTGGGCCTTAGGCTGAGAGTGGAAGAGGACATGCTCACATATGGCCTGGACCCTCCCAGGAGGGAGGCCTTCGTCACTTATGGCTGGCCTGGGTTGGCTGCCTGTGTCTTGGAGCATAGGAGCATAGGTTCCTGGGCAACCTATGCTCAGTGGTGCCATGTCCTAGCCTTGCTAGGGTGCTGTCAGTGCTGGCCAGCAGGTCCTCCCTTCTCTATTTCCTGCCCTCCCTGCATCCCACCTGAAGCTCCTGGTGGTCCTGGGCTGAGGTTTCTCTTGCTCCTTTTTACTTACCTCCTGTCCCCTGGTTCCCCATTCCTCCCTGCGACCATCTGTCTCCAGTCTCAGGGACCTCCAGGAGCCTCCCAGCACTATCTCCCAGTTTCTGGTTCTGCTCCATGTCCTGGCTTCCTGTGGAAGGTGGCAAGACGGTTGAGATGCAGCCCTGGTGGCCCTAAACATGTTGCACACATTACCTGACATCTTCTGTCCTCACTCACTCTCCTTGCTGGTCAGCTGCATCCTGGAGCAAAGGCCATGAGTGCAAGGAGCTTGATGCCAGGCTCTGATCTCAGTTCCGCTGCTGGTGGTACCTGGCCTCTTCTGCCACCTGCCTTTCTAGGTCAGAAACTGACTCCTCTGAACTAATTTTTATGGTCTTTGCCACTCACTTTGGAGTTGGTTTTGTGTCAGAACCAAAGGAAAAACAGGTAAGATCAAGTACTGGCAGATCCAACAGGGAGCAGGGTGCTGGGGTTCAAATCCAGGCTCTTCCTCTATGTGGCTATGTGACCTTGGGAATGTGTTTCTTCTCAACCATCAAAGGGCATGACAATATAGCTTCCGACCCCAAGACCTTTCAGGGGATGATATCAATGAATCTTTGAGAAACACTTCAGAACACAGAGCTGGGGACCTACCCTTGCTATGTGAACTTGGTAAGTTGGTTTCCTTCACTTTACAAAGCAACACAATGATCCATCAAAGAACAAGGGAGTGGCAGATAGGTCCCCTGCATGGTCCAGGAATTTGTGGTCACTCCTCCCAGTGGGGCCCGGATACTGGCTGACAGAGTGTGACCAGCCTGTCCACCAGACCCTTGGAGCCAAGGTGTGTGGGGGCTGGGGACTGTGGTTGCTCTCTGCCTGGCTGCCAGCTCTGAGCTGCTGTCAGCTGCTGTGCTGTAACTTGGGTAGCTCAGCCTCCACCCCACCTCTCCCTTTCCCATCTCCTCAGCATTCTAGAGTTCTGTGCATTGCCCTCCCCAGAACTCAGAGTACACCTGTGAGTCTTCTTGCACTGTCCCCATAGCCTGTCAATTGTACTGCCCTGGTGGCTCTAGAGTCCCCACAGCTGGCTGTGTAGTTCACACCACATGACTTCTCTGAACAACAGTGGCCTCCTAACCAGCTGGAATGGCTTGAAAGGTGGCCTCAAAGATGCCAGGTGCCAACCTCTGGTACCTATGAATATCCCCTAGCATGGAAAAGTTTTGCAGGTATAAAGGCATTAAAAATAATTTTAAGTTATGGTAAAATACACAGCATAACTTACTCTCTCCCCATTTTAAAGGGTTCAAGGCAAGAACTTAGTAATTCTGCTGTGTGACTGTCACAATCATACATTTCCAGGACTGTTTTATCTTACAAAACCGAAGCTCTGTCCCTGTTAGACACTGAGCCCCATTCCCCATCTCACTGGTTCCATATCCCACCATTCTATTTTCTGCCTTGTGAATTTGAGTACTCCAGGGACCTTACAAGAAGTGCAGTCATGTAGTCTGTGTCTTGTTAGCATCTGGCTTATTTCACTCAGTGCAAAGTCTTCAGGTCCAGTCAGGCTGTGTCAGAGTTTCCTTTATTTTTAAGACTGGACAATATTTCACTCTGTTTGTCTATTCATTCAACAATGGATACTCGCCTTGCTTCCATCTTTTAGCTATTGTGAATAATACACTGTAAAATTGTAAGTGCAAGTCTCCCTTTGAGACCCTATCTTTGCTTCCTTTGGGTCTGTACCCAGAGCAGAATTGCTGAATCACATGGTCATTTTCTTTTTAAGTTCTGGAGGACCTGCTGTACTCTTTTCTCTAGTGACTGTCCCATCTTATGTTCCACACACAGTGCACTAAGGCTTAAACTAAAGGTATGGAGAAGAAATTGTCCTGGACTATTAGGTGGATCTTAAATGCTGTAACAAGTCTCCTTACAAGCAAAAGGCAGAGCACAGGTGAGGGGAAGATGAAGCAGAGATCAGAATGACACAGTTGAGAGCCACCAGCTGCTGGAGAAGTGGAGGGTGGAGCCCTGGAGGAAGCCTGGCTCTACCTACACAGGGTCCAGCCCATTGACACTTGTTTGGAACATCTGTCTTCCAGAGCATAACAGGATGCATTTCTAACATTTGAAGCTACAGCATCTGGGGACATTTGTGGTGGCACCTGTGGGGGCTAATGCCAGGATCTCTCACACATGGCTGCCGGTCCCTGCAGCTTCTAAGCAGGTGACAAGCTTTCAGAGTCTCTTGACTGCTCTTCTCTCTGGAGGCACCATCTTAACCCCCTGGCACTCTGAGCTCCAGTTGAATCCATTTCTCTTTATTCCTCAAACACACCGCCATTGGTCTTCCCAGTGCTGTTGGCCTTGGACAGCCTTCCCTGCTTGTTCCCTTTGTGTAGTACTCCTCAATTTTTACAGGGAAGACCCCTCATTCGCACTGGGTCTCAGATTTTAGTGGGATCCTGACTGTTCCTGGGATGCTCTGAACAAGATGTGTGACCAGAGGCCATGTGAGCCCCTAGTCTCTGGCATCTGCTCCACCTGTGTGTCCAGCACTTGGCTTGTCTGCATCCTCATGTGCCCACTTGCTTGTCTGTTTTCCTTGCCAGACTGAGAGCTTGTACAGCCGGGTTTTGCTGTCCTCACTCTTGGTGCCCCTGGAGTGTCACAAATCTTGGCTGGTTAAATGACTTAGCAGGTAGGGGGCACAAGTCAGGAGCAGCTTACCTCAAGACAGGAAGAAGCCACAGTGCCTGTCCTCTAGGGCAGGTGGGTCTCCTGATCTCCTAGGAGGCACAGGTGCCAAGAGCTTGTAGTGCTGCTGGAGGAGGTGCCCTAGACTTCTGGAGCCCAACCCACTACCTGAGTGCTGCTCATCAAGGGAGGGGATGTCCGCAGGGTGTAGCTCATCCTGGCCCACCTTACCCTAGCCCTGAATCTGGGCCTCAAGCTTAGCAAATTATACCCACCAGGCCTGCCTACCTCCCAAGGAACCAACCCTCACAGGCCTAACTCATGAAACATTTTTAAAACAATAAAAGATACACAAAAATTTACCAGTGTAACCATTTCTCAGCGTAGGGTTCAGGGATGTGAAGCACGTTCACATTATTATACAACCATCACCACCATCCATCTCCAGAGGTCCTTTCATCGTACAAAATCAAAACTCTGTGTCCATTAAACAGTGACTCCCCACTCTCCACTTCCTGCCCTCTCTCTTCTCACCACTGTCCTGCTTTCTGTTTTATGCATTTGACTACCCTAGTAACTCAAACCAATTGTGTTATATACTATCTTTCATTGACTGCTTTTTTTTTTCTTTCTTTCTTTCTTCTTTCCTTTTTTTTTCTTTTTTTTTTTTGTATTTTTTAGGGAAGGGGCTACAGGGTGTTCAGGGTCTCACTACTAGATCAGACTCATAGTGATATGCCTGTTTACAGCCTCTGAAGAACTGGGATTACCGGTGCAGACCACCACACCCAGTCTCAGTCGCTGTCTCAGTGCACCCCGGGGGCAGGGCCAGCATGGCAGGCCCAGGGATGGAATCCCTGGCCCCTGTACCTGCTTGCAGGCGCTTTAATCTGCTGAGCTATTTGGCCAGCTCTATGACTGGTTTATTTTTTGTCCTCAAGGCTTATCCATGCTGCAGTCCATGTCGAAATTTCTTTCCTCTTAAGAGCTGGGTAATATTCCACTTTGTTCACATGTCACATTTTACTTAGCCAGCCATCCACCAATGGATATTTGGTTCACTTCTCCTTTTTGGCTGTTGGGAATAATATTGTTAGGAGGGTGGGTGTACAAGTATCTCTATAGATTTTGCTCTCAGTTCCTTTGGCTATATCCACAAAAATGAAATGACTGAATCACATGGCAATTCTAATTTTACTTTTTGAGGAGTCACCATGCTGCTTTCTGTAATGTTTGTACCATGTGATTCTTACCAGCAGAGCACAAGGATCCCATTCTCCACATCTCTCTCCCCCAGAGTTCTGACACATTCAGTAAACTCTTATAAAATATTGAATTGAGGTAGAAAGAAGGTGGTTACATTCTACATTCTACTCCACATATTTGTAAAGACATTTTTTACACATCTCTCTCTTCCCTGGATTCTCCCTCCAGTCAGAGATGACTTCTATTCCTATTCTTTATTATGTGGTCAGCTTTCCACGGGTACAACAAAATCCTGTGAGAAACAAAGGTTCCAGACATGTAGTCCATGGTCAGCTGGCTTCACGGCAGAGCCATCGTGGAAGAAAGGCACAGCAGAGGAGAGCTGGAGACCTTCTGGCAGCCAGGAAGTAGAGAGGGAGGGAGAGAGAGAGAGAGAGAGAGAGAGAGAGAGAGAGAGAGAGAGAGAGAGGCAAAGGGTAACATACACCCTGTAAAGCAGCACTTGCAGTGGCTTGCTTTGTCCAGTTAGGCCCATTGAGCCACTGAGCTATGAACACATCAGTTGATCCACTGGTGAGGCTGCAGCCTTCATGATACAGTCCCTCCCCCAAAGCCCTGCCTCTGTACAGTGCCTCACTGAGAAGCAAGCCCTCACACATGGGCTTTCAGGGCCCATTTTGGATCTAATGATGGCACTAACCAACAAGGTTGCTCTCTTGGTGTTACCACCTTTTCATTGTTACTTCCTTGGATAGGTTTATGCTCACATGGTCCACATTAAGTTTCCCTAAGAGACAGTCCTGTGGCCACCCAAGTCCACTCTCTAGCATGGCCACCCATGGCATGTTTCTGACTGGTGACATTTTATATACATGATACAAATTATTAAATTGACTAAGAACTAGGAACATAATAACAAGTCGGCACCAAAACCAGAACTGAAAGTGCATAGACAGGGAAAAATCAGATAGGTTTGCTTAACAGCTGAGATCATGAGATACAATGGAAAGTTATCACCTGGTCCATTGCATGACTCGGATCAGAATCACAAGGTACAGACTGCACGCACTTGGAGGAAACCAGCTCCATTATGGTGATTACCAGGACAGTGCCCGACTGTGGAGGCTATGGCCCAGGACCCTTAATGGATCGGTTTGGGGAATTCTGCCAGTCTCTCTGAGGGCATCAAGGAGGGAGGGAGGCTGCTCCATAGATGTAAAGTGTATGCTGAAGCACATGAGGGACTGTAGACATTTGTGTTTTCTCGCTGATCTAATCAGTGGTCAAAGAAACATATTAGCTTTAGAAACATCACAGTGGCGCCGTGCCGGATGATCCCTTGGAGAGGATGGGTTCTGGTCAGGGCAGGGAAGCCCACTCTTTGGATTGTCCTGTGAATATTTATTTTCCTCTTGCTTTCTAGAACATGGCAGTCTCTCAACCTATAGGGCCAAGGACCGGGCTCCACAACTGGGACATGAAAGGACTTAATTGTATCACCCTGCTTTGTACAGCCATAACAGAGTATCATAGCCTGCACAATCTATAAAAAGAGGAAGCTATTTGTTCATAGTTCTGGAGGGTGAAGGTCAATATCAAGGCACTGGAAGGTTTGGTGATTCTCATTCCAAGATAGACCCTTAATTATAGCATGATCTGGAGAGAAAGAATGTTTGTTCCTCCTGGTGCATAGTAGATTAAAAAGGAGGCAAACTGATTCTTATATGAGAGTATAAGTTACACCCAGAAAGTTTCAGGCCTTGTGTCTGAATCACTTCTTGAAGGTCCCAGCTCAGCTGAACATGGCACTATAACACCAGCACTTGGACATCTGAGACAGAGAAGTGCAAGTTAAAGTCCTACCTGGGCAGCTCATGAAGATCCTTTCTCAACATTTAAAAAAATAAAGGACTGAGGATGTAGATCAGTGTGAAAATATTGAGTTCAAGCTCTAGTACCACACACAAAATTCCCATCTCTTTAAGATCATTACAGTGACAATGAAATTTCAACATGAGCTATTTTTAAAAAATGTTGTTTTGCAGTATTAAAAGGCCTTCTCACCAAGCAATGTTCCCAGTCCTTTCCAATTTTTTTTCTTGTGAGACAGAGTCTCCCTAAATCATCCAGGGTAAACTCAAGCTTGCTGTCATTCTGCCTCAGCCTCTCTCAGGACTGGGATCATAGGTGTGCTCCACCACCTCTAGCTTCCAAAGTGAGTTTCTGAGGGGACAAATAGTTGAACTATGAAGGTAGTTTAACTGCAGAGTGGACTTTATTTTGGTGACACTGGCCACTACTCAGAGAGAACCCACACTCTTCTATTCTCTCTTGCCTTTTCCAGGTTGCCTTGAAGAACCCTGACCCCCACTAGTAAGCCAGTAAAAGCGCTACTAAGCCAGAAGCCACCATTATGGAAGAAGCAGCTGTTGTTTATCCCGGCACCAAGGATATTCAACAAAATGCTCTGCACCAGTCTCGGAACAGCCTGGATGACAGCTCCATTTGTGGAGATGGACTGTAGCTTCACAACTCCTCACCCCTGTCTCCTGGGGACCTCTTGAAGCTATGTAGAGGATCCCCTGTCCTTCACAGAGAACACTCAGAGATCCACGATTTGCATCAGCAGATGAAAGGAATGCCAGTTCCAGGCGGGTCGTTGGAAGTACAGGTAGAAAGTTGCATCTGACTTTCAAATTTAGCACACATGAGGAACTGTGAACAGCTGAAAGGGCTTGCCGTGAAATGTGGCTCCTGGCAGGAAGATTTAGTGGGTAAAATCATTAGGGTTGTCTTTTAGGCATCTGAAGAAAAGAATCAGATGCATGTACGTATGAGCACCTGTTTGATGTGGACTGGGAAAGCATGCCTCAGAAACCTGACCTGGGTGAGAAAACAGGTTCCTTAGGCTCTCCAGAGGTCTCTTCAGGCATTTCACCTCACAACACCCTTCTGCGAATTGGAGGCCTTTGTCAATTCTTGCAGGTCTGTTTCCAGCCCTCAGTGACCCCTTTTTTGCACATGCTGCAGAAACAAGGGCTGAGCCTGACCTTGCTTTCCCTTTCCTTCTAATTAGGCACTGGTTAAAAGTTTCCATGAAGTTATACAACTGATACCCATAGCATTCTCAAGAGAAAACAAATGCAAAATTTTCTTTTTTTTTTTTTCTTTCTTTCTTTTTTTTTTTTCATTCTCTTTTCTTCCTCTTTAAATGACACTTGGCGAGACTGGTTCATTTGTCATAGGATGATCGGAGCCCTTTTGTAATCTTCCCGTGAAAACCTGTGTACTTTGGGAGCCAGAGCCACATGAATCTTTGTCTGGCGGAAATGTAAATGTTTTGAGAAGGGTGTGTGTTTCCGAGTTTGAGCCACGGCAGAGACCGAGGGGCCTAAGGATGAAGGATGGTGTGCGTGGATGCTCCAGGCAGTTCCTGACGCTGATGAGTCACAGATCCCTCTCTCCTGACCCAACATATTTCCTGCCATCTTCAGGAGACCCTGATCTTAGGAAGGCATGGAGAGGAAGCCCGCTTCATACTGATTCTTATGCCATGGCACTGAGGGACTGGCGGAGGCCCTAGGTTCACAAGCATTGGTTTCCACCATTACTACGTCTTTGCCTCCATGGGGGTGGGGGTGGGGATGTGGGAAGGCAATGCTAAGCATCCTTGTGGATTCGAAACTCTGCTTGTGTGCCTCACACAGATACCTTTATGTGTCCCCAGAACAGAGTCCTGTGTCTGGTAGACCCCTTGGCCTAAGATGGAAGAAAGGGAGAGGGAGAACAGAGCTCCATGCAGAGACTCAGATAGATAAGTATGAGGGAACTCTGGTTGATCCTCTGGTAGCCAAACTGGAGGGCAAGCTTGGCCTTACTTCCCTCTTGTTCTGTTGTCCAGTCCAGTGAGTCTGCTACAATGGCCACCAGTCACTGCCATTACACACACACACACACACACACACACACACACATACACATACGCACACACACACACATACACACACACACACACAGTGGGAGAGGGATGTGGGGCTGCAGAAAGAGCATTGGACCTTTTTGAGAGTCAGGAAATCAGGCCCCAAGTCCATCTTGCTGCCATTTCTCATTTCTGAAGGGTGACGGTTACATAGTGGTGTCCATGTCACTGAAGTCTGGTGAGGTTCCAGCAATGGGGTCATCATAAAGTGAAGACCACTGCATCGGGGTAGACCAGAAGGATTTTGTCCACATACTGAGGTTTAGCAGGATCAGGCCTCATCTGCAAATGTGAAAATCCTGATTTTAGTAGGTAAGACCTGGATGGGAGCTTAGTGAATATTAACTCTAATTCTGACATTGCAGATAAACTGAGTATGAAGAAGGTCATATGAAGGTGTCTTGGGGCACTTGCCTGGTGTGGGAGAGAGGCCACAGGCCATGGACTGGATTTGTTCATAGTCAAGAGTCCTGTCCATGCAAGGGGACTCTGAGTCTTCCCCAATCAGGTAGAAAGGCATATGTGGTTGGCAGGTGTCAGAGTCAAAGGGCTGAATTCTGTAGTAGAACGCAGGCCCAGGGAGCAGCCTGGGCAGGTTCCAGAGGGAAGTACTGTTCCTTTGCATCCTGCAACGTCCCTTAGCCTTATGAGCAGGGGTGAGCTCTTGGTCAGCTCTCCCAAGTTCCTGGCTATCAGAGGATCAAAAGCCCCCACGGAAGGTAACTTCCTAGGTGGGAGTGAGCCATGAGTCACAGGCTATCCTGTCTTTCTTCATGATGAGTTGTTCTGGTGGCACGTTTGCCCTTTGCTGTGAAGGTGCTACTCACGTCACCTGGACAAAGGCAACAGGACCTGGGAGATCGGCACATAGAGAGCCAGGCACCAGACTAGGAGGACAGGCCTCTCGTTTCTGCAGCTTTGGAACTGCAGGCCCAGGCTGTGTGTGCGGGCTCAGGCTCTGCTTTGACACAGCTGGTGCCTATAATGCCTGTCACCCCAGGGACAACTGGGACAGGCAACTGTGCTCTTGCCACCTCAAGAATGCTGGAAACCCTAGCCTGGGGAGGAAATAGATCGCTCTTGCTCTCAAACTTCCTCCTGCTTCTAGGTTCGCATACTATGAGTTCTTCAAGCCTCCCCAGCAAAGTCCCCGAAACTCTCTACTCTGAGAACTCCTTGTGGTTTTGCTCCATGCCGATGACTCTTCTTCCTGTCAACCTCACTGTTCATGAAGCAGGATGTGAGTTCTAGTTCTGTCACTCAAAGAGGACAGTTCCTCCCTTGGTTCTTCTAGTCTGCTGGACACAGGGTGTCAGTGGTGAATGGAAGAGGAATGTTAGAGGCACAAGCCCTATGTATTGACAGGGCTTAGAAAGAGAGGGGAAGCAAGAGAGCGTGGAGACAGCCCTGTGGTCTCCTCAGATTTCTGCCTGCCTGACCAAGGCAGTGAGGTGGGAGGTCCCAAGGAAAGCCATCAGAACCTGGATATTTGATCAGGAAGTGGTAGTCCAGCTCTCTGCACTGTCTCCTAGCCCAGCTATCAGAAGGACAGTCACATTCTTTCTGGAAGCATCCTGTACACAGGCTCAGGATGAGGCAGCCCTAGGACCTTGTCAGAGGGAGAGCCTGGGCCTCAGTGTCAGAGGGCTGCCCTTGCCCTGGACTCGGGCCAGTCTGAGAGCTGAACTTTGCTAAAAATAAGCCATTCATGTCTGTATGCTGTGCTCTGGCTCAGCACAGACCTGGCACTTCGTACCCTGTGCCTCCTGTGGCGCCTACGGGGTGAGCCAGAGCTGAGTCAGGAGCAGGGATGTCCTCTGAGCTCTTCCTGTGCCAGGCGGGTGCAGTGGAGAGGCCTCCATCACGGGCAGGCGACCAGACCAGGTGCTGGGCTGCAATGAGAGAAGAGGGAGGCATGTGTGAAGGGTTAGGCTCTGGGAGCAGGGAGGCTGGGCTTCTCTGGGGCGACTCTGCTGGCCCTTTGCTGTCGCGATCTCTCCCCAGCACAGCTCCACCAGTGTCAGGACTTTGTACTGGCGGCTACTAGGGAATGGGGAGCAAGCAGGGTGGGTGGCTTTTTTTTAAACCCCTGAAATAAAAAGGACTTTAAGGTGTACTTAGTTTTCAAAAACATGAAAAGAAAAGCACAAAGAGGGTATTTCAAAAATTCACCTATGTCTTTTTCCTCCTATAACTTTCCAAAGGAAATAAACATATTTTTGCATGCAAGTACACACATTTCAGTGAATATACTTCCTTTTACAAGAACAAGGTTAAATCAACATTTTCTGTCTGATTTTCTTTTTTAGCAATGTCACAGACAAGTTTCCGTGGTCATAGTTACAGACTTACAAGATCCTTTTA
The DNA here is from genome assembly GCA_004027915.1 of Capromys pilorides. Lineage (NCBI taxonomy): Eukaryota > Metazoa > Chordata > Mammalia > Rodentia > Capromyidae > Capromys > Capromys pilorides. The sequence goes on from PVKN010003496.1 coordinate 16,720, forward strand.
ACAGCTGCATTTAGAGGAAACATAATTTAACCAAGAGATCAACCAAGTTTTTCTGGAAAAGCATAGGTAGTTTTTGCTTTTGCAGGCTTTTTAAAGTCTGTTTAAATACTGAACAGTCCTGTTTAAATACTCAACCCTGCTATTGTGTTTCCAGTATTGTAAAAAATAAGCCAATAGGTCTAACTGTACCAATAAAACTTTAATCACAAAAGCAGACTCTGTATTGGTTTTGGCACACAGGCCACAGTTTGCCAATTTATGATTTAATCTATCACCTCACAATAGATATTTAGGAAATTTTTAAATTTTCCCATTAAAAACAACACGAGAATTAAGATGTGTTATTTACATGTACCAACTCCTATGAGGAATGCAATCATAATGTATTAGAAACATATACAGTACTAATAAAAAATAAAAACTGAAAAACACAAGATATACATATATATTTATATATAATATATACATGTCTATATACAAACACCTGGATAGTAAATACACATATGATCTGTGTATGTATAGGATTGCTCTGTTTATATAAATGCATAAACATATGCATATTTATATATGGACCTGTCCTCTGGACCCCTCCGGTAAGTTGTAGACAGTTTTGTAGGGATTTCAGAGACAGTGAACACCAGGCGGCCCTTCCCAGTGCCTGAGCAGAATGTTAGGGGTTAGCAGGAGCTGGTCATAGAGGGCAGGGGAGAGTTATGAGTGAAGTTTTCTAGACAGAGAAGGGCAGGTGTTGGCTGGAAAAAAGGAGAGGGAGATGTCCGAAAGCACGTGCAGCCGCAAGAGAGGGAGAGTACGTGGGGCAGAGCTCCCTTCCAGCGCTGTGGGCTGTTGGGGTGAGCCTGGCTTCCTTGGGGTCTTGATATCCTGGCCTGTGATGACAGGGCCACTGTGAGTGATTACCTTTGCCCTGGTTCTGTGAGCAGGTGAAGAAAGCAGGAGGGGAAACTGTGTGTCTGCGTGTGTGCACATATGTGATTGTCACAAAACCACAGTCTCTTAGATCTGCTATCAACCAACACAAAACAAGGCTGCATCTAGTCTGTTCATGCCTTACCCAGTGTGACATCAGGGTGGTGCTGGATGGCTCAGGGCTAAATCAGTGTGAGTCTGTTGGAGCTATAACAGAACATCTGAGACTGAGTGATTTACAAAAACAGAAGCTTATTTCTCTCAGGACTGGAAGCTGGGAGTCCAAGAACAAATACAAGCAGGTCTGACTGCCTTCTGAAGACTGCTCTGAGGTGACGCCTTGGCTACATCTCAGGGGCACCATGTGTGGTAAGTATTGTGTCCTCCTGTGGCCTGAGAGCAGATGAGTTTGATGCACTCCCCTAAGTCCTTTCTATAGCAGCCTCGGTCCATGCCCAAGTGCTCCAACACCTGGACACCCTGAAGCCTTACCTCCCAACCCCACTGCAACAGAGATTATTCCCAGCATGTGCATTTGTGGACACACTGTCAGACCAGAGTAGCCCTTATCTCTGAGCCTTGTTAGTTCTATGGTCGGGTTCTACAAGGGGAAAAATGAATACCAGGCTCTAACGTCTTCTCCTTTCACCCTTTCAGAGGCATCTTTCTTGGGTTCCAGATTTTACTCTGCATCTTGCTCTCTGAGGCCCCTGCTTTTCATGGTGCCCTGTGTTGGTAACTTCAATGTTTTCCTTGTGGAGTTCCTGAGCACCAGGTCTCCTTAGACTTATATCATCCTGGCAGCTTCCTGCATGACCAGTGTTTCTGTCTTCTGCCAAGCCTGCCTCCTCAGCTCTAGACCTGTGGGCTCATGGGTGCAGCCACTTAACTGTCCCAAATGCAACCTAAGTTAACCTTCTTTCTCAAACCTCTACCTCCACTCCTCTCAGCCCCAACTGCAGAGCAGCAGCACTCTTTGCCTTGGTCTCAGGCAGTGCAAGAGGCTTTGCCTCCGAGGCTCACTTCATCTTGTGCCTCTCACCTCAATGAAATCCCAGCTTGCCACTCCTGGGGGAGACAAGCGCTTCTTGCTGAGCATCCACTGCATACAGGTCACTGTGCTGGAAGTTTTGCAAACAAGGTTTCCATCAAGCCTTGGAGGAACTCGGTAGTGTTCCTTTAATGGGCAAAGACACTGACACACACAGAGGTCCACTGACTTGCCTCCAGCCCCAGGGAAATCTGACTCCAGACTGTCTCACCCCAGAGCACTGATGAGGTTATATGACACCCCAGACCTCCCCTCTGACTGGCACATGACTCTTCCCTGTCTTTCCTTGACCTCCCATCAGTGCCCTGTTGTCCTGAAATGAAGTTCGTATTTTTTAGATAAGCATTAGTTCCAGGAATTGGAGACATTGTGGTGTATTAGAAAGTTCCTGTCACAGAGTTTACTTTCTAGCTTGGTGACACATAACCACCAAATAGACCACGAAATTGCAGAGTGATATGTGATACTAAAGAAAAATAAAACAGAGTAAGAAGATGGAGGATGACCTGGGAGTGGTGAGAATTAGGGTAGGTGGTCTGGGAAAGCCTCTCCGAGGACACGATATTGAAGTGAGGCTAAATGAAGCAGGCTGCAGAAGCAAGGGGATGGCACACCGGTGCTAAGACTGAAAAGCATATGTAAGGTTCCTGTGGTAGGAATGAGCTTGGGGTATTTAAGCAATAACAGGAAGCCATGTGCGGCAATAGCTGGGTGACACGCAAGGCAGCAGGTAGATGAGCCACATTGTGCAGCAGGTGGGTCTGCCTACTCATGGCAAGGACTTTGACTCCTATTCTAAAGGCTATAGGAAGGTACTGTGCACACAAGGGGTAGGTCAGATCTATGTTTGAAAGGATAGTCTGGCTGCCATGTGATTTTGGAAAAGCATGCAAGCAGTAGAGAGAACAGTTAGGAGGTTTATCTGTGCTCCAGGGGGAAGAGGAGGGGAGGAGGTCACCGAAGGCCACAGAGCTTGTTATAGGCCTTGAAGGTTAAGCCAGTCTTGCTTTGTGGAGAGATGAGAAGGTAGCTCAGGACGACTGGGGGTTTTGCTCTGGATTCTCTGAAATGGGGATGGAGTGCATGGAGCTGGTGCTCTGAGGAGGCTGAGGCTGGATAACCATGGTGAGGGCTCTTGGATAGAGGTGGCTTTGCAGCCACTAAGTGAGGCACTTTGTCCCCTGAGACTAAAACAGGTGCCGGTGTTTAAGTGTTGTTGCTGCAAAGGAAAACAAATGGGATATATTATGAGTTAAATTGTATCCCCTTAAGAGATGTCAAAGACCTGTCCCCTAGTCCTTGTGACTATGACCTTGTTTGGAAGTGAGACAATTAGACTAAGGTGAAGTCATTGGGCTGAGTCCTGATCCAGTGCCCAGTGTCTCTATGAAAAGAGGACAATTGGACACAGAGATGTGCCCAGAGGCAAGATGACATGAGGAACCACCAGGGGATGGTGGCCATCTATAATCCAAGCAAGGCCCAAGGCCAGCAGAAGCTGGACAGACTCTACTTCACAGACTTCGAAGGCTCTCACTCTGCCCACACCCTGACCTTGGACTTCCAGCTTCCAGACTGTGAGACCCTGAGTATCTGTTGTTTAAGCCACCCAGATGACAATGCTTCATTATGGTAGCCTGGAGAATAATTAAAGGAGATACAAAGACAGATGTGGGGCCTGGGAGCCAGTTACACAAGGAGATGGAGCAACACATTTGCAGAGAAATGGAAATGATCCAGGGCTGAAGGAAAAGGGATTTGGGAGGCAGAGGATGGTTCTCTGAAAGGCACCAGATTCTTTGAGTCATGGAACTTTGTACATGCAAAACACATAGCTGCCCCTGGCTGTCACCCATTTGTCCTGGCCTCAAATGCTGGCTCCATTCTCTAGTGGGTCTGGAAACTCTTTGTTTACCCAGGATCTTTCCCCATCTCTGCACCCTCTCTTCATTTTACAATTGCTTTTTGAAGGCCTGCATCCTGTACCTTCCTCTGCCCCATACTCTGGGCGTTAAGCAGGAGCAGGAGAGGTGCTAAGCCTAGTCAAGAGCCTCCACACCACGTTTATTTACATGAGGGAACGTGAGATCCTTACAGGTTGTGTTTGTCTACACAGTGGAGGCTTTAGAATTCCTTTTGGAAAATGGGTTCTAGCACTTTCCAGTGTCCCTACAGGCTAACTCTAGTGTTGTTTCCATTTATCAGCACTTTGGGACTGTAAATCTCCAGTAGCTCCACCAGGAACTCATCTCTGGAAGCTGACCTTGTGACTCTGCAGCCTGGCCAGTTACTTAACCTCCACAACTCTTGGTTTTTCCACAAGTCAAATGGGGCAAAAGGCTGCCCTTCCTTTCCATCGCAGATGTGGGTGTAGAACAGAGGCCCAGCTACACTGAAGCAGGAAATCAAGGCCTTTAAGGTCAACCCACAATCAGTGGGTTGGAGAAGAGGATATGTGGACATGGGAGAAGAAGTAGTCGTCTTAGCCACTCACATTCTTTATTCAAGATTGTTATTTAAAGTCATTTTAACTTTGGCAAAATAATCTTGTAAGATAAAATGCACCGAGGCAAGCTCTTCTAGGTACATGGTTCAATGGTGTTGAGTACATTCATACTGCTCTCAGCCAACCATTGCTTGAACTTTTTTCATTTTGCAAAACTGAAACTCTGTACTCTTTAAACAACAATTTTATGTTCCCCCTCCCCCAGCCCAGGAAATTACCATTCTACTTTCTATCTCTATGCATCTATTTTTGGTGTCTCATCAGAGGAGAATCATGCAGTATCTGCCCCTTTGTGTCTGCTTATTTCATGCAGCATCACACCCTCAAGGTCTGTCCGTGCTGCCGCAGGAGCTTGGAGTCCTCAGGCTGGATGATATTCCAGCGTGTGTCTCCATTGCATTTGGCTTACCCATTCCTCTGAGGATGGGCCTTTCGGTGGCTTCCGCCTCAGACTGTGACTGAATTGTGTCACGGTGAATGCAGGTGTCCAATTAGAGCTCCATTTATTTTCCCTTATTTTTCTTCATGGAGTCTGTGTTTTTAATTCTTCTTTAGTCTAGGCAAACATTCTCATGAGGCCTTTGTCAAGGGAGCTCAACACAAGATAATTTAAGGTGAGATGTTTTTGGAGTTTTTTTCTTGGAGGACCATCTGTTTTATCTCCACTTGACTTTTTAAAAATGCTGGCACTGTTTGAGATTGAATACGAAGCCTTTTTTTTTTCCTCTGACGTTTATACGACCAAAGGTGGAAAAATAAGACCTTTGCTTATTAACAGAATGAATCAATCTCTTTCCCCCACAGGAACTTGACAACATGCTGGAGACTGGAGTAAACTTTAGACATCCCTCCGGTGTGGGCTGGGCTAACCTTTCTTTGAGTTCAAGTTAAAGGAGACCTAGCTGATTCACAGAACTGGAGGTCTTGCCAGCAATCAGGGTTCTCTGGGTCAAAAGGGCCTTGCTCTGTTCTGGCCCACATTGTGCAGCCTCTTCTGATACCTCAGGAGGGCATAGTTGAGACCAGAGAGGTTGGATTCGTCACTGAAGGTTACCCATGGAGACAGTGGGTGAGAGAAAAGACATGCTCAGCCCAGAGCCCTGCCTGGGGCTGCAGCAAATAAGTACTCAGTGAATCCTCAAAGGCAGTGGGGCTTGCTTAGGACTCAGATCTTTCTTCCCTGGGTCTTTGTGTGTGCTACACATGTGTGGGGAATTCCCCCTGAAAGGGCCATGCTTAACCCTTCCTTGGGATGACTGTTTGCATGTTCCCCCTTTGGAGAGTGTGGGGCTCCAGAGATTCCAGCCAGCCTACAGGGTCTGGGGTTCAGTTGGTGTTTGGGGTGGTCTGACTTTTCAGTCTTGCCCCGACTCTGCCATTTATTCAGGAGCAGGAAATACAGAATAAATAAGGCAGAAAGACTGGTTGGCAATGGGTTGTAAGGCTGGAGAGAAACTTAGAGAAATGGCCTTGGGCCATTGGCTACTCTTTCCAAGTCTGCTAGGAATGCAGGGCCCAGCTAGGGGACAAGCCAGGAAAGAAGGAAAAGAAAGGGGGCTGACTTCTTGCTAATTCAGTGGATAGTACATAGTGGAAAAAGACCTCTTTTCATGGGCGTGGGCCCCACACAGGCGAGCCATGAAAATTATAGACTCTGAGTCCTCTTCCTCTCAGTGTCTCATCTTCAGGGAAGCAACAGATCAGAAGACCTTAGGAGAAGCATCATTCTGGGGGACACAGTGCTTCTGGCAGGGGCAGGCTGGGGAACTTCTTTCCAGTTGCTGAGCAAGCTACTTGGGGCTGGGAGGCCGGAGCCTGTTCAAGAGGAGGAGCAAGACAGAGGACAAAAGGTCAAAGGACACAGCAGCCGGGAAGGCAAATAAAACAAAAACAGGAAGTGGCCACTCCGGGAGTTTTCATAGAAAGGATGGGAAATACATCTTGATAGAAGAAGAAAAAGGAAGACACCTCCATGTCCTCTAGCAGCCCCTAAATGGGCTTGACATTCCAGGGCACCTGGAATGTCAAGCAGAAGCCACAGCAGAAGCCACAGCTCCAGACTCAGTTGCTTACAGTCTTGTCACCTCACCAGGTCTCCCCTGCCTTGGATCCACACAACTTTGTCACCTGTATCCCTGCTAGAGGTGTCTGTGGATGTCCTAATGCTAAAGTATGTGAAGGAGTCTATAATAAGGCAGAGAACAATCGCACTCCATGTTGTTATCCACAGAGGTAACTCTGGTGCCCACAGCAAACCATAGGTGGAATGCAAACACAGAGGTAAAGCCACGTTCCACATGCTCTGGCTCTGAGGACTCACACACCCTACTCTGCCCGGAGTGGACAGATGAGCCAGAGGGAGGCTTCAGGCCTCTCTCCTTTTCCTTCCCACCTGGGGGCGTTTTGCAGATAGAGGGGAGTGATTTCCTACGGGTGCCAGTACAGAGGACAATGACCAATAGCAGGGCTGATGTGCTAAGCTGCCAGCGTTGCCAGGGCTGCCAGGGCCAGCTGGGAGGGACTCAGTGCCCCTGATGGGCATGAATGGAAGAGGTTCTTTGCTCACAGGAGAGCAAAAATCCCCAGTTCCGTGGTAGCTTCACGTCTTGAGAACTTATTTTAGTCTCCAGTTATCAGGGAAGTCAGAACTTCGTGTGAAAAGGGAAGAATGTGCCAGCCGTCTGCAGCAGCCTGTGTGCAAATGAGTCAGACAGCCGCCAGAGGCCGGAGGTCAGCCACCGCGCTCAACTATGATTCTGCTCAAACTACACGCAGTCGGGAGGCAGGAAATGGGTTGCAGCAATCTCAATTCGTGGGCGCAAAAGTTTCCAATTAGGAATTCAAAGGACTTGTTGTTCTTTAATGGAAAAGTGAAACAAATTCCTTTCATAGGCTTTGCCACTTTCTTGGTGGTCCCTCACTGAGAGTTGATCTGTGGCAGAAATGTGGTTTTCAGCTCACCAGATGGAAGGGAAAGGGCTGCAGAATTTGGCATAATGGAGAGGAAGCTGATCAGACCCTCAGGCTCAGGTGTTGGAGTTGCCTGGGCCGAACCTGATCCACAGTCTGCTTTTGTCAATAAAGTTTTATTGTAACATAGCCCAATCCACTTGTTTGCATCTGTTCTATGGCTGCTTTCATAGGTCAAGGCATAGCTGAGTGATCGCGGCAGTCTATGCCTGAATATATATACTCACAACTCCTTAACATGTATAAATGCACTATACACGTTGGCTTATCTTTTCAATTTTCAAAATGATCCTAGTGAAGATTCTTCTATGCTTTGGATGTAGTTTCCAACCTTTTAAAAAAGTTGCATATATTTTATGAAATGTACTATGATTGACTGGCACAAACATATCTTGATTATTTCAACTTTTTATATATTTATTGGTTGCACTGTGACAACTATCTTTGGGCTTGCATTTATTATTCGATGGAGAAGAGATTCCTAGAAAATGAAGGAGTCAAAGGTATTCATGAAGAGTTTCAAAGTATTGGGCCAAGCTCCCTCCAGAAACATGTACTACCTTTCATCCACCATCAGTATAGGAGGGTAACCATTCCCTCCTCCGGCCACGTCGTCAATATTTAAAGTCTTGGCCTATCCAATAGGTTTAAGTGCAAGTTTTGTTGTTTACACTTCCTACATTGATTTAATTTTGAATGTCACTGCCTAGGTTGAGACAGTGATGATGCCACTGACTGAAGCCTGAGTTGGGTGGAAGCCTCTTTAAGTGAACCCCCCACCCCAGGAACCATCAGAGCTCTATAATCCTTGAGGAGATAACACTCCAGTGAGGTCTGATTTATGCCCACACTAGTGCCTCTTTCTGACAACTTGCTGAATGACATAATATGACATAGTTCTGGTCATAAACGGTTTGGGTGAGAGATGACCTTTGCCCTATAACTCTCTATAGCAAGGCTATGGAGAGAATGCCCACACTATATTGACAGTCCTGCTCTTTACTGGTTTCCGTAGATCAAATCACACTTGATCTCCGCTGAGTCTACCCATTTCTCTGCCTCCTGGCACTGAAATGTAGCTCACTTCAGCCAGTGCAGCCAAGAAGCACTCAAACAAAGTCGGGAAATGCGCAGCATTGCCCATGATCTACCACAAGGGTAAACTGGAACCCCATGGGGACCATGTTAGAGAGGCTGAGTGTGTGGAGGACCAACTCTTCCTGGTCATCTCCTCTGTGGCCTCTTGCCACAGTGACCAGCTGGGGAGGGGTGGCCACAGCAAGGAGCTGTTCTGTCCAGGTCTGGCGCACTGTGGTTTCCTGCCTTGCTACACGGCCGTTGCTCGGTAGTGATGATTCATGGCATTTGGAAAGTGTGGCTGTGTTCTGAACAGGGAAGTGAAAAGTCACACAGCCAAGGTCAGTGCAGGACAGGACCGGACAGGGCCCATTTTAAGACACGTGCTTTCCTCTGGAAAACGCAGGAGCAGGGGCCTCTGGGACATCAGGCCTGGGATGCGTGCTGTGGAGAGGGCTGTCCTTTGCTGGCTGTCCTTTGCAGTCTCAGCTTTTCCAAGCATTAGTCACCGATTCATCCCTCGGAAGTGCTGCTAGTCTTGGCTGGGCCAAGGCAGGAGGAGGAAGTGGATGGTGATTCAGCGGGTGTTACTTCCTCTCTGACTCAGGACTGGATCCATTTCTGAGGGTGGTGCCAGAAGCCACTATGTGGCTTTAGCTGGATTCTTTAAACCTGGAGTCCAAATGGAGACCCTGATCCCATGGCTGCTGGCTGACCCTTGAGTCCTTTGAGCAGGAAGGAGCTGATGCTGCACCCGAGCTTGTGCTTCACTGGGCTGAGCCTTCCACCCTGAGTCCTTGTGCAGTTCTGAAAGATGAGTGCAGCAGACTAAGTCTCTGGATCTGTGCGCACTCCAAAGCATCCTTGTCTCAGGGGTTCTCTGGGCAGAGGAAGCAGTGAACCTGCTTTCTTCGAGTCCGTGTGCCCACTTAGCCACATTGCCGGGTGAAGAATCTGGAGGTCCTGGTTCACAGATATTGCTGGCTCACTGTCTCTGCTGTCCCTCAAAACATCCTCCAAGATCACCCCAGTTGTCCACATCACTGCCTCTGCTTGATGGTGTTTAGCATTCCAACTGCATTTTATAATGACCTGGAAACCCCTCAGCAAAACTTCATCCCCTGCCTGCCATCTCCTGGGTAGTGGTCTTCTCCTCCAGGTATATTTTCTTGGGCTCCCCATTTTCCTTCCCCTCCCATTGCCATGGCCAGGGCAGAGGACTTGTTGGTCACCCCGAAGTGAGACTCGTGTGAGGTACACAACGTCCCGCCAGTGGTGCTTCTACAAGAGGACTGTATATGACCTAGGATCCTTGCTCCTCCTCCACAGTGCTGCCCTCTGTCCACCTCTGCCTCCTCTGAACCCTGATCTCACTTTCCAAAGTAGTTTCCTCAACCTGGCAGAGAACTGTGTGAAGGCAGCAGTGGCACTATGCTCTTGAGGAGACTGAGAGTACAGAAGTCCTCTTAAGAAGCTTGATTATCTTCTTAGGAGCCAGGTGAGTGACATTGGCTCCATCATGGTGAGTAGGTGGGGCTGAGGAGGGCAGGATTGAGCTGATGGTTGTCACACTGGGACTCTGTGACTTGCACAAAAGGCTCCTGACCTGGGGACAGTGGCAATGGTCACAGAGGTTTACTTCCTAAAGCCCAGGATAAAGACAGGTGCTCCCTCCCTCCCCTGGCCTGATACTTGGTGGGGGCTGCTTCTGTTCACACAGTCCTTTGTCTTTTGGCTAGAGAACAAAAGGAAGCTGGGGGTTTTCCCAGCTGCACCTTTCGGGTACAGGCCTAAGGTAAGAGCTCAGTGATTTTCTGCACATAGCACCTTGGAGGATGAACGCCATCAGTGAAGAACAAAGGAGCCATTCTCAGAAGCCTGGCAAAAATGAAACCAAATAAAAACCCCATAAAAGTCCCTGTGAGGGCAGAGGAAATACCAGCTTGACACTTTTGCTCCAGTGCTCCATCACAAAGGAAAGATTCGCAGACAGATGCATGAGACTTAGTTATGTTTGGACTGGAGGGAGAGTGCACAGGAAGAACGAAAGGGCGTCACCATGCAGGGAAAGCCTGTGGGTGTGGGCACTCCAGCAATGAGTGGTTGTCATTCAGGAACTGGTTGATGACCAGGGTGTGCGGGGCCCGAAAGGAACACTGGATAGAATGGGCTCAAAGTCTGCTCACATCTGCTGAAGTCAGGCCACCATTGGCCAGGCCACCCCCAACCTTTCCTGACTCACCAAAACACTGGCCTAGAAATGTCTTCGAAGATTAAGTAAAAATTCACAGCAGAGATAGCCACAGTCGAGTGACATCGCTAGATCATCTGCACTGAGAAGCAGCAGACTGACCTCATTGTGGAACGGATGGGCTCTGTGCCTTTCTGTTCCTCTAAGGCAGCTTCTTCCCTTTGGTCATAGTAAAAGGCACAGCATAGTCGATGTTTTAAGGCATGGAGTTGAGGATGTGGAAACTTCCACTCTTGTTTCACGAGGCAATGCAATCCCAGGGACAGAGCTGCCTCTCATTCCTGGCAGCTGGCTGTGGCTGGGGCCTGTGGTGGGCGCTTTCTTGGCATGGTGGGCTGTAATGCTGCCAGTAGGGGATTTCAGTTCTGCAATGCGGCTCAGGGCAGCTGTGAGTCCTGCATGGGAGGGTCTCTCCTGTCTCCCAGGGCTATATGGGCTGGCAGGAAGGCCTGGATTTCCCCCAGACACATATACACACATACAAAGAAGGACAACCATGTGAGGTCACAGGAAGAAGACGGTCTTCCCACACCTCAATCTTCAATACTGGGAGAAAATAAAGTTCTGTTGTTAGAACTGCTCAGTCTATGGTACTTTGCATCTCTAGCAAACCAACACCACCTCTCAACACATTCAGTGAGCATGTGATCACATGCCAGGTATTCTAGAAGATCTAAAGGCAAAAGTGAGAGAAGCACAGGAAAAGAGGAACAGGAATGGGCCTGCCTTTCTTCTTCATTTTGTTACCCCCAGGCCCCTCCCTGTTCAGCCTCTCCTCACCTCCGCCCTCTGCAGAAAGCAGAAACCTGGGAGGAAATGAAACCCTGGGCTCTCAGCAGATGCCGCCCTACCAAAGTGCTGGAATAGGATGAAAACCCGTTAGCACAGAATCGAGCATGCTGTTTTCTTCTGCCTCCCCCAGATCTTATTTAGCTCATCTGTGTGTCTGCACCTGGTCAGGAGACACACGCGGCAGCAAGGGCGAGCAGCTCTAGGAGCAGGGAACGGGTCCTTGCTGTTGCTGACACCTGGTGATTGCACGGCTGGTTCCCAAGCCAGTTTTATGGAGTAGGGTGGCTGGTCAGAGCCACAATATAATGATCCTCTGGACCATGAATAATGTCCTTGCTGCCCTTCATGTCTAAGGATGATGCCAATGTCATGTTTCCACACAGCTGCTACAGGAGTGCTGTTCTGTGATTTATGGCTGTAGCTGAGGGTTGCATGCTTTGATCTCTGTCTGCAGGAATAGTGAGCTCATTTCATCATGGAAACATCTCAGGATCTCTGCGAACACTCTGAGCTTTCCAACCTACCCAGCCCCACCAGGAATGGTGGCTCATGCCTGTAATCCCAGCAACCTGAGAGGCTGAAGCAGGAGGATCAAAAGTTCCCAGCCTAAGCACTTCAGTGACTTAGCAAGATCCTATTGCAAAATGAGAAATAAGAAAGGATAATATAATTCAGTGTGAAACTCTTGGGTTCGATCCTCCATAGCACAAGCAAACAAAACCTTTTTAGCAAAAAGCCAGGTCTATTTGAGAATTTTACCTAGCAGGTAAGACTTTGTAGTTCTCTTTCTGCTATGATATCCACCAACTTGGATCAAAGATGCTTTCTGTCATACAGCTCAATAGCAGTTCTGTTCTTCTATAGGATTCTTTTGCAATGCTAGCTTAGCTCATTGATTTTAACTGGGATTCTAGGAACTCAGGGCTGACCAGTTGATTCCATGTTGCATAGCACTGGGTCCCCAAAGGACTTTGGCCAAGATGTACCTGGAAGTAAACCTGTAATTGGCTTCTGAGTGCTCACCCAGGTTTTCACAGAGCAGTGGTATTGACGGTGGTGTCCCTGAAGTCTGGTGGCATTTCTTCATTGAGTGTTGGTGTTACAGAAGCTTCCCTTTCCTGTCTACACACTAGCAAATGCAAACATTCCAGGGATGGCCTGTGGGTCGGCACAGCAAAGGCGTCACAAAGTCACCAAGTGCTTGGGTTCTGCAGCCCCACTTCCTCATACAGTGCCCTCCTCTCCAGCCTCCACTCCAGCCCTTAATCTCTGTCCTTTTCTTGCTCCTATTCATGATCTAGCAGAGTCTCCTTGCTCAATAAGACTCCAGATTGCTTCTCTCCTGAAGTTAACTGCACTTTAGACCAGTGTCTCCTAAACACTGTTCTCTCTCTCTCTCTCTCTCTCTCTCTCTCTCTCTGAAATGGGGGATTAAACCCAGAGCCTTCACACTGAGATATCCTCAACACTGCCCCCATTTCGCATGCTGAGACAAGATCTCTCCAAGTCTCTAAGTTGCCCAGGCTGAGCTTGAGCTTGCCATTCTCCTGCTCAGCCTCCCAGTGTGCCAGGATTATAGCTATACCTGAGTTCTCAGAATCCAAGAGTATCATCCCATAATACACAAGGGAAGCTTACAATTCCAACCTGGACTGGGCAGACAGTCAGGTCCACTCTACTTACTCAGATAACTAAGCTATGAGGTCTGGCTCCAGGGACCCCTTCCTTGGTGTGGTGGTGGTGGTGTGTGTGTGTGTGTATGTGTGTGTGTGTGTGTGTGTGTATGTGTGTGTATGTGTATGTTCCCATACTCACTGTGAAAGTTCAGGTATGGCACAGGCACTGTTCTAGCCAATGGCACAGTATCACCCAGACTACTTATTATAAACCTTGCTGCAACTGCAAATGGACATGGACTTGGACTCTTGGTGCCATGTATCATCTTTAGTCCCAAAGCTAATTTCACTAGGAAGCCAAGAGGACAACCGGCATGACTCTGTAGCTTCAAATCCTTACACTTTGCTCCTGCAGAGGACTGGACCGAGCCCACAAACTGTGCACATGTTTTTTAATGACCTGATGGCTTCTTGAAGTCTGCTTCAGCCAATGGGAATTCAAAGAAGTGACCCTCAGACAAAAGGTTGTGTTTGGCATGACTCATCCCAGGAGATGTTTAGTGACTTGGCCTGAATTCTTAAGTGCTGGTTGGAAACCATCCTAAGAGCTACCAAGCAAGGTTCTCACAGGCGGTGTGCAAGACCATGACCAGTGCTTAGGCAGTGCTCATCACTTGCTAAGATCCAGCCCTGATAAGTAGCCCATTATCTTGCTTCCTCCTTGTGGCTCATTTACTTGTGTCTGACTCATGGTTGATGTATGAAGGGGTCTGATTCAGCAAGGAAAGCTTGGTGTGCTGAAACAGAGAACAGCATCCAGGCCCGCTGCAGTTTCTGGAATCCTGGCTTCTTAGCAAGAGCAGCTTTGCCAAGAAAGAAAAGCAATGTGTGTTTTCATTCTGAAACAAAAGGAGGGAGAAGGGATCAGAGTACAGGATTTTCTTACTACTTAGAGTCTATGGGTTAAAACCCAGTTATCCCTTAGAATATTTTATTATAGTTCATCTGTGGACATCATTGGATCAACCAGGGACAATTTCTCTCAAGTCAACCTCTTAGGGCTATTAGCTCCATCTCAGAAAAGGGACAAGGACAATCTCTGCCCCTAGAGAAACTGGCTTCACCTTCTCTTTCTCACTACTGAAAGGAGATTTGTTATTACCTGAATGCCTGCAGATGCTTTCTTATGGGCTGCCTGTTTAGTCTGTTGAGGTTTCCTTCTGAAGGAACTTCCTGGGTGGACCATGGACCTCATGAATGACTCTTACTTCTTTACTACATTAGCCTCAGACCAAGGGTCTGTCCTGCCAAATCAGGCAGGAGTTTTTCAGTAAGTGGGATGAACATGGGCCTTTGGTAGATTGATGTGTCCACCAATGTGATATCGTAGACCAGGGGCAAGTGAATACACACAGACGCACAAATGTGCACACATGCATTCACACATTACTACATGCATGCACGCACACACACATACACGCACGCACACACACACTGCTGCAACTCTCTGCAGGCCCATAGCATTTTCTCTGTGCTATCTACCACAGGATCTGACCTCTGCTGCTGTCAACCTGCTTCTCATTGCCATGAGGTGTCTGTGTGACTTTGGGCATGTTACTTAACTTCTCTGAGCCTCAGATCCTTTCTTTGTAAAGTAGCGACACAAAACTACACAAGCCAATGCAAGTACAGCTAATGTACAAAATCTAAGTAAATTTATTTGTCTTCTTTAGCAAAAAGCTATAGTGAGCATTGTTACTGTTACTGATAAAATGGTTATTTTGAAATCATGATTGAGGGCCTGCTATAAACCAGAGTTTTTACTACTCCATTGTACTTCTCCATCAGGGAGCGACTACTAGCCTCATCTTGCAGAAGATAGACCCAGAGCTGGACTCTAGCCAGCCAAGATTAGAACAGGGCAGTTATGGGCTGAGCATGTGGCATGGTGGTAGAGCTCTTGTCTTGCATGTAGAAGGTCTTGGGTTCATTCCTCTGCACCACCAAAATATAAAAATAGAAAAGAGGTAGTTCTGCCTCAGGGAGCATGGCTGACTGGCACCTGTGCCAGGGAGACCTGTCTGGGGCGAAGTGTCCTGTCGCTTGGCCCAGGGACTTGTATACCTGCTGAGCAGGACCATGGTGCTCTTAGCCTGCTGACATATTCCTGTTGGGATGTCACTGGGTGGATGAAAGAATCAGCCTCATGAGGTGTCTGTAAAGAGTTTAGGGGTGTCTGTGAGCAATGGGAAGCAAGGAAGTGGACAGCCAGCTCCCTCTGCTCTGTGATGGAGGTGGGGCAGCTGTCTGTGCAGGACCTCCTCCCCAGCTCCCTGCCACTAGCCCCACTCACCCCACCCCTCCCAGGAAAACATCTTGCATGGCACACAAGGTTAAACTTTCTGACCTACTGGAGGGAGACATTTCTTGTGTATGAGGGATATCAGGGTATCGGCACATTTGGAAGGAAGAAAAGGGACTCAGTAGCGCCAAAGTGCAGCAGGAAAGAAGGACAATACCCCTTAAGTAGCCCAAGGGAGCACATGTGTTCCCAGGGGTAAGGGGAAAGGAGAGCGGCTTCCCACTGCAGGCAGCAGAGTCACCAGTGTGAACACCTCAGGGGTGAGAGAAGGTCCCAGCAACTGAGCAGCAGCCTGCCTGTTGACCTGGATCCCTGTGTGTCCCAGAAGATTGGCATGTGTTTTCTAAGGGCCCAAGCGCTCTAAGTGAGGCTGGACAGGGCAGCACAGGTGAGGGGCACGCAAGAAGCCCTTGGTTACTGGCTCTTCCCGCCCAGCCCCCTCCCTGTGCCTCAGTTTCCAGGGCAGGAAAGAGGAAGCAGCAGATGGAGCATGCTGACTGTGCTGCAGGGAGCTATAGCTCTGTTTCACACAACCCCACAAAGTCCCTGCACAGGGGGTCTATGGGAGAACAGCTGTCCCCTCTCTATAGCGGAGGCTGAAAGGGCAGTAGAAGCAAGACCGAGGCAGGCAAGTTGACAGAAGGACCTGCCTGTGCCAGCCTGGAAGATGCACAGTGTGGCTTGGTCCTTTGGGTCTGCATTATCTCTCCTGGTGTCTCTGAGAGTCACCACCCTCTCTGCTGGCCCCACCTTTGAACCAATGTGGCCAAGGTGTGTGAAACCCTGCCATGTGGTGCTGGGCACGCTCTCCTCACACTGTCTTTAGCAGCTGTCCTGTCTATCTCTCAGCTCTTGTTTATACCTAGGCAGCACATTCTCCTCCAGGTTGATCAAGCACACAGCTCTGCCTTTGCTACTTTTTTGTTCTTTCTAGACCAATTCATTTCCCTGCTCAACACATACATTAAATATCCACTTTGTGCAGAGCCTGAGCTCTTCCAGAAGCATCGTTATCTGTTTGTGACATTTCTGGGTGCACTCACACAGTATTCTTTTTCCAAGTTTCTTGTCCAATTTCTGAGCAGATGCATGTGAGCTCACTCTGTTTTCTTGTCCACTTGCTGTGTTCTTTCCTTGCTCGTGCGCTTTCCTATGGACCTCACTGCTGAGGCCTTCTGATGCCCTGGCTCTATGGGCTAGAGGAAGAAAGAGCCAGCACATCCTGCAGAGGCAGAATCATGGGGTCTGCGTTGTCCCCAGAGCTGCCCCCAGCTCCACCCCGCCTGGATCCAGTTTGTAACTGGCACTGCAGGACCCCTGGGGTCATGACAGATTTCTGCTTTCTAACACTGCCTGCACAAACCACAGCAGAGGCACCTTACTCCAGAGACCCGGCAGACTTGGATAAGTGACAATTTAAAGCTCTGAAGGAAGTTGCCCACTCTACCAATCCTTACCAGGGGTTCTAAGCTGTCTCTGTTGAAACAGTGGGGCCAGGAAGGAAAAAAAACAATCCAGTGGAAAACAACATGGCTACGGTGCTCACCTAGCTGTGTGATCCTTACTCTAGATAGCTTTGTACTATCATGGGGCCTCTGCTGCTGCCTTCAACGAGTGAAGAAAAACAGCTCTGGTAGAAGAGACTGAAGAGCCAGGATGAAGCCTGGCCCAGCAGCTTGGGCCAGGGGCCAGGATGAGTGGCTGTCAAGCAGGGCGCATGCTCCCCAGGGTACTATTTCAGGCCAGCTGGAGGCCAGTATGTGTTCTGCGCCACAGGAAGAATGTTCCCTCAGACAGAACAGCTAATCAGGCCAGAGGAGGGAGTAATGTGAGGCCAGTGGCGGTTACTGCTGGCTTCCAGCAGGCTGTTGCCTCTTCCTGCACTGAGTCACATGTATTTTTGTCTTGCAGAGTCGTCCGCCTCCCACAATAGCCTTCATATCTGCAAACGTGGGATTCTTCTGAGACTGTGAGCTGCGTTGCAAAACTAGGAGTTGTTTTCCAGAGCTGCCCTATGTCATCTGTCTCTCTGACATAAAGAGGCAAGCAGGAGGGAGGGGACTCGAACAGAAAGGAGAGGGTGGAGGAAAAGAAGGAAAGGGGAGAGAGAAAAACATTTGCTGACGTCAAAGGAGGCCACATTCTATGGGACAACATTACTTGTGCCTCAACCACCTACTCTTTCTAATTTAGTAGAAACCAAACAGCCTGTTTGGAAGACTTTAGTTGCTATCTTTTTTTATTTTTATTTTTTTTTCTTCTTCTTTTTTCAATTCTCCTTTGACAGAAAGGGCCATTAATCATTGCAGTCTGAAAGCTACCTGATTCCCTGAAACAGAGGGGATTTCCATGAGTCATAACTCAGACCCTGCTTGTGCCGGCTCTGTAGCTATAGCAAATTGATCCAGCTGCTTGCAAACTGATGGAAAAGGCTCCAGGGAGGGGTCGGCTCTGCAGTTGGGGCTGCTGCAGGGGCTGTCACGTGGCCAAGCTTGCTCAGGCTGGCCCCCAGAGCACTCCTGATCCTCCTGTGCCTACTCTCCACACATCCCCCCTTCCCTGGGCACTCCTCGTTCCCTTGAGAGGTGCTGCCTTGCAGCCCAGCTGGCTTTGCAGGGTGAAAGCAATCCTCCCTGGCTTTGCCCAACCTCTTCCTTGGGAAATGCAAGAGTGTGAGGCTGCAGTCCTGTTTCCTGGCTCCTTCCCTGGGGCCTCTCTCTGGGCACATGTTAGATTGTGCTTCCCAGAAACCTAACCTGGTTCTGTTGTCTGGACATCCAGGGCCTATTTACAAAATAAAATGGGAGCTGGCAACAGTAACCTGTAACCTGAGGCTATAGAGACACCGATCCACTGCCCAGATGCTAGGCTTCACTCTGTTAACTGGCCAAGGCCACACAAGTTAATTTTTATCCTAGTAAAAAATAATAAACACTGTATTAGCAACTAAATGTTTATCAATTGCAGTTCATTTCCAGCCAGATCATTTTGCTCCCCGCACATTTTTATGGCTAACTGATGCACTGGAGTGTGTTTCATGAAACCATATGTGTCTGTTTAAGCCCTAGCCTCTGTAGCATTTATATGGCATTTTTTACCTTAATTGGATAATATTATTTGGCTACTTCAGTTATGGTACTCAAATATCACATTTTAATGATGAAGAAACTGCCATAAAGGAAAGTTAAGTGACTTGCTGGGGATCACCCAGCAGCTCAGGAGAGCATGCTAAATGAAGAGCCACAAGTTTTTCTTTTGCTTTTGCGTTTGTATAAAGTACCCACCTGTGTGTGCTGAGCCATGGTTCTGGGCAGGACTGAGTTTGTTGTTGTATTTCTTTTCCTCATTTTGTGGTAAGTTATATTAGAGGAGGCGGTAGAGACAACTATGAAACAGAGTAGGAGGTTTGAGCTGTAGATATGCTCTTGGTGAGGAGCAATGAGAACTCGTGAGTGTGACCAGGCTCATGCGCACTCAGCGGTGCTTGGCCCGCCTTCAGGCCAGTGCTTTGGTGAGTTTTGTGTTTAGTGGTACTGTGTGGCAGGATTAGTGCCACTGCTGGCACCACCTATTGTTAGTATCAGGGGCACAATTTAGCTATGAAAAAATGAAGCCAGGGTTCCAGTCACAGATGCCAGACTAGAGTAATGGAAACTCTGATATGGCCACGTGGTACAGGCAGGCCCAAGTGGGGAATGACAGAGGAAAAGAGTTCCTAAGGGCAGCAGGTGAAATATGTAGACCCAGGTTCTGTTGAGGTCTCGGTTTTAGTCCCTGAAAAAAATGAAGGGATAAAAAATTGTCCACTATGGGGCTGTGAGTGCATGGGAAATGCAGGACCCAGATGTCTATTCTCAGGGCTTGGCATGCTACTTGGCATCCAGTGGACACTGGAGAAGTGCTCATGATAGAAAAAGCCAGCTTGACAGTGAGGTGAGGATACCACATATGCAACCTCAAACATGAGGCAAGGCCCTATTTCCCAACGGGCAGCTTACAAAAGTTATGTGTCTTTTTTTGACTAGCTTAAATATACAAACTCTTAATGATGCAAGTGAGGTAGTCAAATTTCTCACCATAAAATTTAATTTGTTGGCTAAATTGTGTGCACATTTATGATTAATGCATGAATGTACTTACCTGGAAGTATTTCCCTTATTGTCCTCTCTATTCAGGTCTTCATCTTCACTCCAGCTCAAATGATCTGACTCAGTGTTTGAGAACAAATCTTCTTGTTTCTATTCAATGTCTTTGAGATTGAGCACTTTTTAAGACTGTAGGTTGTGGTCACTGGAAATGTAATCTCAGGCCTCGCAGCATCCATAATGCTATTTGCAGTCTCCACAAAGTTGAATTCTTCTACTGCTTTTGAGAAGGACCTTCCTGGGATTGTGGCTCTATAAGGAAATGTTCATGTATTTTGAGCTCACATGCTGAACTTCAAGGATGTGCGATGACGTGAAGCCAGGGATTTTCTTCACAGGACTTTAGCAAAGAGAAAAATGTCAAGAACAAAAAAGGAAGGAAAGTAAAAATAATTTGATAATTATTGATTTTTATTCATCTCGATGAAAAAAAACTTATTGGGCTGTACACTCTTACTTTGTTTTTTTTTTTTTTTTACTCTTATTTTGATAGGCCTGAAATTATTCTATTTATTTATTTCCTTATTCATTTTTTAATGTATTTGGTACAGGG
>PVKN010003497.1:0-11823 GCA_004027915.1 Capromys pilorides
CTCCCAAGGTTGGGTTGGAAGTCAGCCATGGGGAAGGGGTCAGACCAAAAGAGGCCAGAGGAACAGAAGTCGGGGCCATGTGGCAGTTATCCAAGAGGACTCTCTCGCCCCTTCTAGGCCCTGGAGACACAGTGCGAAGGGGCCATCTGCAAGCATGAATTTGGGTCTTTAACAGGCACTGAATCTACCGATACCTTCTTCTCCCGTGACGCAGAGTGGTCTGCTGTTTGTGCCCCATGCTGTACTTCATCACCATAGGCCAGGGGGCCCCAAAGTAAAGGCCAACTGGTGTGTACAAGGGACAAAGTAGCAGGGCATGCCCAGAGGATAGGTCTAACCAGCTCTTCTCTTCTCCAGTACAAGAGGCCAGGAGTAGACTTCCTTCTTCGCTGAGACCTTTGATAGCTTTCCCAAAGGCTGGTCAGGGAGAAGCAGGAGCAGTAAGTCCAGGAGTTGCACAGCAGGGCTGAAGGGACAGGGACCTCACTGTCCTCTGGAGTCCAGGGCTGGGCGAGTGCTCACCTCCAAGCAAAGCCGCCTGTAACGAGATAACAATGACTTGTGACCTTCTCGTTGAATTAGTAGAACATCCAGCAGGTACCCGCTCAGAAGAACATCATCCTGATGGTCATCATCTCTTACAATGAAAAACAGTCACTGAAAGAAAGTAGAGGCAGGGGGCCAACTCTTCAGAGCATCAGGCGTGGTAAGGTCCCTGTCTTCTCTTATAGGAAATGTTTTGTGGTCCCACAGGGAATGCTCATCTAGAGAATTTGTGATCTTTGTAAAATAAGGATGGAAAAGTGTTTCCTAGGAAATCATGGAACCAAAGAGTTTTGAGGAAGCCATGAGGTGGAACAAAGGGACTGCACGTGGCACCTTGGGGGGGCAGGACTGCCACCCTTTGCTTTCCCTCCTGGAGTGAAGGTTGTCTTCTTCATTTTCCCCAAGCACAGCTTTTTCCTTTAAATATCAGCACCATCCCAGCTTGAAATAAATGAATTAGAATTTAAAATGATGCTGAGAACCAGCGCAGGGTCAGATGCGGACAGGAGGATGCGGGGCTGTTGGTGCTGAGCTTGCTGAAGACACTGTCACCTCTGCCTGAGCTGACATTGGTGCTGGGGAGAGGACAGCTGGGACCTACCAGGTGGCTGGCAATCATGAGAGGAGCAGGGACACATCAGAGTGGAGGACAGGCTGAAATCGCCACTGCCTCACGGAGACGCAGGGCACTGGCGACAGGGCCAACTGGAGCTGGGGAGGCTTTCACCCTGCTTAATTCAAACTCCAACAGGAAGGGCTAACTGGTGGGGGTTGAGGACTTGCAGAGGTAGGGGCTTGAAGGGGGCGGGGCTTAGCCACCAGGGGCTTCCACTGTTGCATCCCAGGGCTCAAAGGGAAAACAGGACACGGACAGATGATCTCAGGACATCAACAAGGACTTTTGAATTTAATGAGGACTGGCTCTGTGGAGCACAGACAAGTCTCAACAGTTAAAATATGTCAGCATTTTAGAATGTAAAATGCATAGGGAAAAGCTTAGATTTATATCTTAGAATCTACAAATAAGAGGTAGAAAAAGGCACCCTTAAAATAAGCACATACTGCTTCCATACGTCCTAAATCACTCTACATCCATTCTCATTTTTAAGATGTATGTTTAATTTAAAATAACTTTTACTTGCTACCTAACATTCTATAATAATCTTTATGAGAAAAACGTTCCCCCCATTTTAAAACAATGCAAACGGTTTAACTATCACACTCCTTGGTTTTGTGCAAGTTCATATTGAACCGTTTAATCGGCTTAATTGATTCCTCTCATTTAGGATATTATGAATTTACTTCCTGCATAAGAAATAATTTATGTTTTCTCTAAGTTTTTCTACATTTTTTCTAAATGTATAATGAGAGGCAGCTCAAGTTATTGGAACAGCAAAAGTTATTAGTATTTTTCTCTTCTTCTTAAGGAAACAAAGGCAGCAATTAAAAAAAAAAAAAGTGCAGCGTTGGGCTTGAAGCGCTCAGGTGACCAGCAGGGCGCGGCGAGTCTTTGCTCTAGGACTGTGGGCCTTTCCTGGTACAGGCTTTCGTGGCTTCAAGCACACGGACTTGGCTGATGAAAGTCTTCCACGCCAACACTTTAAACAGATACAGAAAAGCATTTAAGTTGCTTCCATAGCGAAGTTTATCAAAGTTGCAAACACAAGGAAGTGAAAGCTAAGTGCCTAATTTCTCTTGCAGCATATCCAACCTTAGCACTCCATGAATTCTCCAATTACCCAGCTCGCCTTGCTGTCGTGGACCCTGGCTGTCTCCTAGCAGCGTCTTAGGCCTTGTGCTACCCAGGAGTCTGGCTAGGCCTAGGTGCCTCACCCTAGCATAGCCCAGGCCCCGCCCACCCCAGACCCCGCTCACTCCAGTCCTCCTCACTCACTACAGTCACCCAGTCTCTAGACCCAGAGGGCTGTTCTCTGGTTCTGAGCTGATTTCTCTCTGAAATTTATGATTGTCGTGGGACAAATACATACATGTGTTCACACACACACACACACACACACACACACACTATACACATAAAACTTTATGCCAAAGCAAAGATGGATTGATTTTCAGATGGAGAGATGTTATAAAAACAAGATCTCATAAGAAAAGAGATTATCAACTTTATCCCCTTGTTGGAAAAAATACAGAAGTATAATGTATCTTTAGTTATAAGTGTAAACTTGTGTGTGTATGTGTGTGTGTGTGCGTGTGTGTGTGTGTGTGTGAGTGATTTGATTTTCTTCATTAAAATTTCCTGGAAAAAATAGCAATATACTGTTTGTAATTATTAAAAGCTATGTTTTCCGTTTGCATTTGCGGTTCTGAAAAGCATATGCTAGCCAGTTGGCTGGGCTTCTTTGTGTCTAAATTATTAAATATTAGGTGGACGCTCCCTAGGGTTCATCTGCTGCGCTGCTGCTCCTTTCACAGCCGGGATCGCATGCCAGCTTCTCCTCTGGCGGGGAACAACCCACATACACAGCACCCTCTCTCACCCCCACCCAGCTCCACCGCGCGCACGCGCACGTGGTGGTGACAGAGGTAAAGCAGAGGAGCGCAGCGCGTGTGTTCTAGGAAGAGAAGCTGGGTCAGGGCAGGAGGCCTGGGGGCGGAATGACGAGGCGTATAGGCTGTGGGTGCCAGTCAAATACCCCAGCCTCTGTTTAAACCCTGCTGGGTGCCGAGGATGAACCAGAGCCTGGCTAATAGGCCCAGTCACCTTAGTCCTCGCCCTGCCGCTCCTTAGTTCTGTACACAAACGCAATCAATGTGCTCTGGCTCTCTCTTATTTTCCTGAAGAAGGCCTATCATGCTTTTGAGTCTAAGGTAGTAGGAAGTGCAAGAGTCACATAGCACCAAGCCACCAAGCATCTAGGTTCAGAGTCATTCTGAAAGCTTCTCCATTCCTTTTTCTGACCTACAACTGATGGCCCATCAATTGAGCCCAATATGAATATGAAAGAGCTTAACTGTTTTTTCTCCTGGTGACCTGCTGCTCTTCTTAGAACAACCTTGCCATCCCTGATGTCAGTCCAGAAGGCTGCCAATTTAAAATTTATCTTGCAAGTCTCCCAGAAAATCACTTGAAGAGAAACACAAGGTAAAAATTTCAATTCTCTGTCACTAGTGTGTGGGGCATTCAAAGTCTTTAACAATCTACAGACATGAAAAAATTGAAAAAAAAAAAAAAAAAAAAGGTGCAATGATGAGAAAAAAGGATATTTTGAAAAAAAAAAAAAAAAAAAAAGCAGAAATGAGCCCTGAATGTATATTCCTAG
Organism: Capromys pilorides; assembly: GCA_004027915.1. Classification (NCBI taxonomy): domain Eukaryota; kingdom Metazoa; phylum Chordata; class Mammalia; order Rodentia; family Capromyidae; genus Capromys; species Capromys pilorides. Next base: position 3,828 of record PVKN010003497.1, read on the forward strand.
GAGTGGACTAGTTAATGGGTTTTTAAGTGCTTATTTAAGACATACCATCAACATAAGGATGTAAGTAATCAAAAAGAGACTTTATACAAGGCAACCATAACGTGCTGAAGTTGATTCATCACCGCTTTCACGCACCGATGTGGGCAGTCGGCCAGGCCCGGCACATTATCTGTTTGACTCACTGAGTCACTGTCGCTAATGGAATTTAGCCCATGTTTGTTGTTGCCATGGCGATGCGATATTCTCAGGCATGTCATGTTCACAGATCAGTAGCAGCAGCCCGGCTGCAGACACACAGCAGCTCTCAGCCTTTGACCTTCTCCAGGAATTCACCGGGCAGCCTGCCCGCCAGGAAGGAAGTCAGCTCCGGAGAAGGAGCCTGGCTGGGCTGGGGACCCAGCCCTGCTTCCCTCCTTTGTCATTGCTGTGCCATTATCATTAAAATGACCTTGAATTTTCATGAGTTCCCTCATTCACAAACACTGTCAAAGAAGACACCAGAGTTCAAGAGACTCCACAGGGTCAAAGAGAGGACTAGTTTTAAATCTGTGCCCATTCAACCTGGAAATGACATCGTCTGTTAGATATAATCTTATTCTTACCATAGCAAATCAAATCGTGCTGACTTGCACCAGTCTCGGAGGCAATTCAGCACCATCAAAGGTTACTGGGAGCAAAAGGGTCATGTCCTTTGTGGTACCGCTCTGAGAAGCAGACGCAGACATGTGTGGGAATATTCCACAGAGAATAGATCAGCTCCCAAAGGGAGAAACACTCCTGCCAGCCATCCAGAGTGTGTGTGAGGATTCCATGCTGCGGATACATGCAGCTTTCAAACCAAAGGGACAGTAGCAAGGCTTGCAGGCTCTGAAACATCTCAGTAAGTCACAGATACTGTGAAAGGTATTCTAATTTTGTAGGCACAAGTGACAAGGAATAAGACAAGCTCAAATTGTCTGCAAAGTATTTTTGCTTGCTGAAAATATTCTGCTATTAAATGAGGCATAATTTTCATCATGCATGAAATATGAAAGTAAACCAGACAAATGCAAGAAGATTTCTGTAAATATTTGTCTGTGTTGCCCGGTACCAGGTCTGGGGTTGGTGACAGCAATACAGCAGTGAGAGGTCTTCAGGCTTCTCCTTTGTGCGGGGCCCAGACTGCTGGTCCACAATGGCTGTTTGGAGGACTGTAACGGAATTTGGGTGTGTGGGTGAATACTTCTGGGTTGAACTCTAAAATCAAAGCCAGGCCTAGCAGGATGAGGTTATGAGTTCTGGGTTTACTCTCTGCATGCCCGGGGCAGGACAAAGATGATGAGGAACAGAAGGCAGCAGACTTCCAGATTATTGTGCTTTTGTCCTAGCAAGGATGTGATGGTCCCAAATTGGGTCCAAATTTCAGCTTAGGAACATTTTGTATTCTGGCAGAGCCTGGGACCGGGGTCGGTTGCGAGGGACCGTGCACAGAGGAAGCGTTGATTCCTCCCATGTTAGGAGTGAGGTGGTGGAGTTGAGCTGAGATTTTGGCCAACTTGAGCTATGTGGGCAGGAAAAGAATGCATATATGAAAGTGACAGAGCATGGCAGTGTTCATGATGACAATCTGAGCTTTGGAGAAGTGGCATTGCATCTTTAAACTGGAAAATAATCCCCAACATCCACAAAATCACCAGCTCTCTAAAAAGACTTGGAGGAGTGCTTCCTTCTAGAAAACTTAAAGAGCAGCCTCTTAGGGGTTCCTCGGCATGACTCTACTCTGGACAAAGAAGCTCTTAAAGAACCAACACTGTCACCTGCAAATGCGATTTCCATTTTTAGTGTATTTAGAAATGATCAGACTCAAGGACAGGCAGCCGAGAATAATCTGTGGGTTGGCATCTGGTGCCATCACCTCACCTCTCCTCAGCTAACACCCAGGCCCCTGAGATATAGGGACCAGTGCGGGGCAGAGAGGACATACACGAGGAATGGCAGGGTAAGGGCAGTGCAAGGGTTGATCGGGTTTTGACTGGCCAGAAAGTGCTGGAAGATCTAGGGCAAAGAAAGTACTTGCAAGAAAAAAGGAGCAGGAAAGACCGCCATGCCACCAGGCCATTCCGTTACAATCCCCTGAGCAGCCATTCTGGACGAGCAATGTGGGCCCCGCCCTGCACAGAGGAGGAGCCTGAAGGCCTCTGACTGCTGTATTGCTGTCACCAACCCCAGACCTGGTACTGGGCAACACAGACAAATATTTACAGAAATCTTCTTGCATTTGTCTGATTTACTTTCATATTTTATGCATGACGAAGCCAAGGCACAGACAGCTGGAGTGGAGCCTGGGGAGCCCACATGGGTGGCACTGAGCACACCGTCCCCGACTTCTCCTTCATCACGGGTGATTCTGTCTCCTCTAATACACACAGGGGGAAGCTCTGTCATTCAGGCACACAGCCGCTCGGGGGCCACCGTGGAACCCGAGCACCAGGAGGTCTTCTGGAGGGCCACCGCTAGCTTGTTCTGTGTCCCCTGAGAGAAGGAAGCTTCTGCCCATGGGAACACTGCAGCTGTCAGTGGGGAGACCTTGTTCCTCAAGCCCCTATCCTCCCTGCTGTGTCCTTGCTTGACAACCCATAGCTCGGGTCAGGAAGAGTCAAGTGGAGTGATAAGACTTCCACAAATGATTGCGATGGGGCGGAGCCTGTAGGGCCGTTATCGGGTCAGCGCTGCACAACATCGCAACCCATTCACACCTACAGAGGGCTGCGGAGCTGCTGGCCAGCTATGCGATGAGGTGGGCTCCGCGCAAAGAAGAACACACAGGAAGCTTGTAGAAAAAGGGAAAGAGAACTCAGGAAGCAATGAAGAAAAGAACAAGAGAATGAAGAAAGGGAGAAAGGAGAGAAGAGAGAGAGAGAGGAAGGAAGGAGGGAGGCCACAGTTTTCCATGGTGGTCCCGCGGTGCATCTGAGCACATCCTCCCCTCCCACACGTGGCCCCTTTCTCCCCAGGCTCAGTCTCTGCTGGGAAAAAGGCCGCAGGGAGTCCTGGGTGAGGTCAGGTCCCGAGGGCCCTGCTGGGGACAGGCAGCATCCAGGGAGGCTCTAGGCCCTGGCCCGGGCTCTGCCATCAGACCCTGGAGGTCCCCGCAGAACACAAAACCCAAGGGAGGATCCTGCTGCAGTGCCAGAGTCTCCATGGTCTCCCTGCTCCCATGATGCCTAGGATGATCCTGCTACAGTGCCAGAGTCTCTGTGGTCTCCCTGCTCCCATGATGCCTAGGACGATCCTGCTACAGTGCCAGAGTCTCTGTGGTCTCCCTGCTCCCATGACGCCTAGGACGCTGCGGGTGTCCGTGAGGAAGGCGCTTCTGCATTATTCTCCGCTACTTTTTAGGATTCCAATGTTTCCCTGTATGTTTTGAGGAAGAACTGAAATTAATGTGGTATTTCCCATTAAAACAGGCCTGGGGGTTTGTGTTCGCTGCTTCTAGTTTTCCAATCTGTTCTGTTAATATACATATTTAAAGACATAAATGATATATTAATGCAGAATGGTGTGCTAGAGAGACCATGTTTTGAATGCTTATTTCCTCAAATTATCTGGGCATGGTATTTCTTTTGGTAAAAATAGTTTTCTCTGCTCTCCCCTGTCTGCACTCGTGTTGCTAGGTACTGCCTATTATCCCTTTCGATGGCTCAAATGCTTTGCCCATTACAACCAGCAACTTATAGAAGTTGTCAAAATAATTGTCGGCTGAGAGTATCTGCTGGAATCTCTATGCTCCGTACACAAGGTAACCACACCCATGGAGGGGTGCTTGGACCTGGAATGCCGGGTCCTGAACCAGACTGCAGAGGGCCCAGGTGTGGTGAACCCAGCCCCCACCCCTCGCCAGGCACAGGGGACTTCAGACCTCATCCCAGGACAACAAAGCAAAGCCAGATACGTAGTATGAGAAAGAACAGGTGTGCGTTCTCCAAGCTTCAATTCCATTACTTTATTATCTCAAGATTGTTGCGCCTATTTGCCTGTCTTTACAAAAGTTTCCTCCTAGTCGTCAAGAAGCAGCACATGTGTGACCAGGTTTCTCCCGTGCAGGCTGCAAGGGGACCCCCACACCCCATTAATTTTAAAGTGCCTAGAGCCACAAGGACAGTGGAAGGAAACCTTTCTTGGTGTAGTTTCAAAGTGTTAGAGTAAGCTATCGGCTTCAGTAAAACTCAACAGGAAAAGGGAAACTTCACAAATAAAAAACTAGGATGAAAAGAAGCATAACTAATTTGTCAATATTTTTAGGTATGAGGTCTGTATATATCTTGTGCTCGTACTGTTTGAGTGTCTACAACTTCACATGAAATAAACGCTGACCTTAAGACTCTTACGTCTACTACAATGTGTTTTGGCAGCCCATGCTCGTGTGTTTTGGCTGACAAACTTCCTCATTCCTAGAGGTAGCCATGAGTCTCCCCTGGAGGAATGAATTCCTCCTTCTCAATAGCTGAGTGACAGTTTGGGGACCAAATTTCACAATATTAAATCCACAGATGTTTTCCCTACTATAGCCCTAGATTTTAGGCTTTCTCCCATGCACTGTAGCATGTCACCTTTCCAGCCAAGTCCCTGGCCCTACAGCATTTCTCATATGCCTGACTGCACATTTTATTAGTGTGAAGAAACATGGCTTTTACCACTCGAGCTGCTGAGGGTTTTTTCCCCCACAGGAGAGGCAATCCGAGCTCTGAGCTGAGTATGTGGCCTTGTAAGATTCCAGGGTCTCAATGTATTTTCCACCTTTATGATTGTTATTTTTTTCTTTGGAGCCTTAAAGATATTTTTTTGCTTTCAAGAACTTCCATTAAAAATAAATAACCACAAGCTCTGAACCCTGGCCGTATGTACATAGGAATGCACACCAACTACCTGTATGCTAGACACCTCGCCCTGTTGTTGTTGTCGCCCACGCACGCACAGCAAAAACGTCTCAAAGACCACAGGAAGCTCTCCTGAGCTGAAAAGCAGCCACCGCCTGTCTTGACAGTTAGTTCAGCAAGGACACAGCTCGGCCACAGCGTCTGCACCTCCAGTCTTGGCTCCTGTACATCTAAATGCTCTGTGGGTGCTAAGGACTCGCGCTCACGTGCCACGTACTCAGGTTCGCAGAGCAGCCCTGTGGCCTGTCCCACTGCAGTTCTGAAGGGCAAAACAATTCCCGATGCCAGGAGATGCTGGATCACAGAATCGTTCAGCCATCCAAATAAACAAGGAAGGCTGCAAACTCCATTTTCTCTTAGAGATTTATAATAAATGTTGATATTTTAGAGACCCTACCAAATTTATCAATGAACCCTGATTAAAACATGCACAGCAGTTGCCTGAGGGGATTTGATGATGGGGTTCTTTGGAGCAGTGCCTGGGAAACTCTGACCTTTAGGTGAGAGAACACCTCGTTAACCTGGTAGTCGGGACCCTGCTCCCCGCACGCGCCTCAGCCGAGATCCTAGTGTGTGCTGCTCCTCAGCTGCCCTGAGCTTGGTCCTCTGACCTCGCCAGTGGTGGAGGGCTCTGCCTGGGATCTTCCAAGCTGCCTTCCAAGCTGCCAGGGTCCCCTCCTGCGCCTCTCTTTGCTACTGAGAGGCTCACCGTCCAGGCAAGATTTTAGGTGAGGTTCCTTACACCTGACTCCTGAGGCTCACCCATCTCCTGGCTGCGTGACCTCAGCTGACTTTCCAGTCTCAGCTTGTGACACCACGAAGGAGCGCAGACCTCGTGGCATGACGTGGGTGGTGAATCTATTACACATGGAAACTTGCCACACGACCTGCGCGTGCGTTCGCACTCCGGGGCATGCTCCTGTCGCAAACTCTCACCATAGCATCTGTATTTACCATTAAATTGCACTCTGCTTGAACGTCGAGGCTGTATATTATTCATTTTTTATAGATTGTCTACGCAATCTATAATGTCTGAAGAATAAATTTAGCCAGTAAAATTGCTCGAACTTAGACTGAACAGAATATGTTAAACCAACAGTCCAGGTAAGCTTGAAATATCATGCTGGGAAGTCTCAGCTGCTCGCGCCACGGAGGCCTGCCTGTCGTTTTCTCGGAGTGGTCTCAGCGACAGAGGACACGTGCAGGCCACGAGCCACAGGTCGGGCAAGGCGATCTCCGCAAGCAGAAAGAAGCCCAGGTCTACAGCCATTCCTGAAGGAGATGAAACAGCTGCCTGAGATGGTTCCTGCGGTCCCTGTGCCCAAGGAAGCCTGTGCGTGGCCTCACAACTGATGAGAGAATCCACAGCAGGTGCGAGAGCAGAGAGGCTCCAGGGATTCGCGCGAGACAGACCTCGATCTCGCGCTCCCTCGGCAGCAGGGGTGGCCGCCTCCTGTCCGATTCCATCATGAGAGCTAACATATTGCAAAGCGAAAAGGGAACAGGCTTGATGAGTGTATTTTGTCGTCATTCTCTGGATTCCAAAATCTCCTAATATTAAAATATGCATGAGGACGATTATTTCCCAGTGGTTAATTAATCATGAGAATTTAGCATGAGATTTTACCCCACCAATGCCTCAGACTTAGTTTTTATGCATTTCTAGTACCTTATAAAAGAAATGTAAAGATTTGAAAGTGAAGATTATCATTGATGAATTATTTATTGTGATGAAATGCACTGCCATGTGGAAGTCTGAGAAGACTAGTTCTTTTTTTGGAGGGGTGCATCGCACATTTCCCTGCTTGATTGATATACTATTTTCTGAACTTCATGAATAAATTCCTTTATTATATTTTAGGTGATTATTGCCAATATATTTAGCACATCATCCTAAATGAATGAGTCTGTGTTTAATGTTAGTAGTTAATAAGCATGTATTAAAGAATGAATGTGATTTGACCCAAAATGCTTAAGCGGATGACACCCAAGTTGCTTACTTGTTTCTTTAAACTGTCCTAGCTATCTTTCAGTGACCAATTAAATGATATTTCTACAAAGGACTTGGTGAAAGATTTCTGCACATTATTTTCTTAAAGTAGGGCACTATGGTATCATTTAGTGTGCTAAAATTAATATGCTGCATATTAAATTTTGTCCTAGTAATTTGAGTGACACTGAAAGAAGGAGATGCAGTATTCTGTGGCTTACCATCTCGTTCATAATACTACACAGGGGATGGATGGTAAATAAACTTAATAAGTAATTTTTAAAGGAGCAAAGAGAAATTGTGAACTGTTTATTTATTTATTTATTTATTTATTTATTTATTTTTGTCTTTTTGAGACAGGGCTTACTATGCAGTTCCGGCTGACCTTGAGCTCACTTTTGTAGCCCAGGCTGGTCTTGAACTTGCACCAGTTCTCCTGTCTCATCCTCCCAAGTGCTGGGATTGCAGGCGTGCGCCACCATGCCCGGCTGAGGAATTATGAACTTTAAATAGCAAATGAAAACTACCTAAATGAGGATACTATGATTTGAATTGGTTTACTTAAAATATAGCATGTTTCTGGAATTATGCAGTAGGAAATTTTGCTTTTCATAATACAGGTATAGATATAGTCTTAGTTTCTTTCTGGTTGTGACAAACTCCCCAACATTCCAAGTTGTAGGAGAAGAGGCCTAGTGGAGCTCACGGTTGGCAAGCTGGTTCTACTCCACAGTTGGCTGCTTCCAAGGGAGCATGGCGGAGGGGCGTCCCAGAAAATGCATAGCTCCTGGCAGGGGAGGCCAGAGGCAGCAAGCAGCGGCGGCGAGAAGCACGGAGGCTTTCTCTCTGTTTTTTTATATTCCGTGGAGGCACAGCCTACGAACTGGTGCTGCTCCATCCGGGATGGGGGCCCGTTATCCGCACACGTCACCACTGCGCTGCGTCTGCGGTGCACACCCGCACAGCTAGTCCAGCAGCTTTCGCCATGCCCCGCCTCCGAGTGCACGGCGCTTTGGAGGGACGTCTAGACACAAGCCGGAATGATACCCAAAGTTCTAATGCGTTATAATGCTTCCATTTGAATAACGAT
>PVKN010003497.1:11923-37096 GCA_004027915.1 Capromys pilorides
GCCATCCTCCAGGTTCCTAGTGATCCGGTAGTTGGTTTTCCTTTTCATCTGCCCGTTCACTTTCAGTCTTTCATTTGATGTCTTTTCACATTGAGCACCATTGCTTTGCATTTCCAAATGAGGTCCCCTTCATTTTCTTCCTTCTCCTAGGAGGTCACCATCATCATTGAGCCGTGAATGATCCTCTCGCCTTCACAAATTACGCTTGCAGGTAATGTCTTAGGTGACTCAGCCCTCAGAGGAGAAGACTTTTCCAAAGGAAAGGGAAGGATGCGCAAGATGCATCAAGCCACGTTCATCGCCTTTTCCCTGCTGGGACAAAATACTGGGAACAACCAGCCTGACAGAGTTGTTCTGGCTGTGGGTCCTGAGGGTTCGGTCCATAGTCACTTGGCGGCAGGGCTACCTGAGGTACACACATTGCTGCTGGTGGGCCAGCCCCTGCCTGCACAGCCAGCCATCAGCAGGGCTTCTTTGTAGTCTGGAGACTTCCGGCTCCCACCCCTCCCATAATTCCCCTCACTTTCCAGGTCCCTCCTGACCCTATTGCGCCCACCCATTCCCACAACCCAGTCCCAGCCAACTCCCTCCCAACTCAGCGGTGGGAATCAGCACATGGTGTGCAGAAGTCCCCTTCTTTGGAGCAGGCAGGACCGACAACCTGTGAACTAGCAGGGGACTCTGAGGCTCAATAATCCCATGGAGCCAAGTTGAGAGGAGAATCTCACAGGTTCATTTTGAGAGTTGAGTGTGGAGCAACTGGATGGAGAGATACTTGGGAACTGTGGCTTGCTCAGCTCCTGTGGTGGACAGAATTGTGTCTATCTCCGAAATGCAGGCGATGAACCCCTGGCCCTAGGAAGACTGCATTTTGAGATAGGGGCTTTCCAGAAGTATTTGAGATGAAAGAAGGTAGGAGCTATGGGGCTGTGACCTGGTAGGACTTGTTCCTCCCAAGAAGAGACATCAAGAATGTGTGGTGTCTTAGTTACTCTTCTCTTGTTGCTGGGACAAACACCCGACACTCAAAATAAGGAGGGAAGGAAAGATTTTTTTTAGCTCACAGTTACTGGAAGTTTCAGTCCATATTCAGCTGGCTCCAAGGCAGAGAGGCACATAGCAGAAAACAACCTTTCATGGTGGCAGTTAAGAGCAAGCGTGCAGGGAGAGGTAGCAGCGGCTCAAGCAGCTAATTTCTCTTCCTCCCTTGCATTGAAATGCAAGTCACCTGCCCCAGGGGAGGTGCAGCACCCATTCCCACAATAATCAATTACAAGTTTCAAAAGGCACTCCATGGCTGCATGAGGTTTTGGAGGGACACCTATACACAAACCGTAACATGTGGGCAGAAACAAGACCATGGGAAGATGCAACATCTTCTTGCACATGCAGGAGTGGGGTCTGAGCAGGAGCCAACATGGGTGGTGCCTTCTTCCCCTGGGACTTCAGGACTCCAGAACTGTGAAGCAGTGAGGCTGCTGCTCCAGTGCCCCAGCTGGTGGTGGCATTATGGCAATAGTAGTTGACTAATCGAGCTCTCTATGATATTAAAAGCTCTCCAATCCAGGTCTAGATCCTCCCAGGATAGAAAGATGTGGGTCACTAAGTGCTGCAGAGTGGTGGAGTTTTATCAGTGATGACCACCACGAATGCCAACACACACGCAAGCACCTCTAACACCCCCCCCCCCACAAAGCACCCACTACCAACATGCCCCCCTCATCTGCCTGCAAAGCATTGCTTTCTCATATCCATTTGGCTTAAAAATAAATCTTTTTCCTCTAAAGTAGAAATACGCATGTGTCAAAATCTAAACATTAATTTCTCTGGGGCGATTGCTTCTCCTTTTTGCTCTACAAATTCAGGTGTCCACCAAGCCCTGTGTTTGGTCCCATAACGAAGAATATCATTTATACAGTGAAAGATATTTGAAACCAGTCTCATCATCAAGTTCTTTGTTTTCAACAAGTTTTATGATAGCAACAAAAGGCATAAAATGGATTTCAAAGAGGTCAGTCACCTAGAGACATGTCCCACCTTAGATGAGAGTGCATTTATGTCATGACCAAGTGGATTATCGTGGAAACAGAGGCAGCTGAATGATGTCCTTTAGGTAAAGGAGTCTGGCCTCTTCAAGGAAATCTGAGAACATTATGACTTTTTATTTATAAGAAAATTTGAGGTGTAGATAATCACTTGGTACTGCAAATATATATCATCACAAATGTAAAAAAAATTAAAGAAAAATTTATGTCAATTTACTAATCTAATTCAAGATTTCAGAAAGGAAGTAAACATGCTCAGCTGACTCCAGCACACTAGAATCTCTCCAATACCAATGGATTCCTTATTACACCCATGCTCAGAGCCCATAGTATTCTATGGTAAATGGGAGCTGAGGGCTATCATTACATTTGGGGGGCCTGAAATGCCAGCTCTAGGATGGCACATTTCCTTGGAACTTCAAGATATTTCACCTATACTGTCTTTTTCCTTTTCTAGCTGTGTGCTGTAGGACTCTCTGGCCTCAACCTTACCGATGCAAATCATGTTTTCATTGAGGAGAGCAAAGATACATTTCATTTTAGAAATGTCATAAGGCTGAACACCATTTTGAGATAATCGGATGTATGAAAGATCAAGCAGAATTGATTAGCAAATAGTAAAAGAAAACAGAAACAAAATGCATGTCCCTTCACAATTTTAACAATCTGAACCAAGCCCAGGCAGATGAATTTGAGGTCATATATAAAACAAAATAGTATCCTGTTTTATATGTGTTCTGCTGTTTCTCAGTATTATAAAATAACCCTGTGTTGGTATACTGTACATTGATTTTAATAGGCATTCTCTACAGAGCAGTATGAATATCATTGGAAAGTATATAATACAATTTTCTACCCCTGAAATGCTATAGAAAATGGCACATTTTATACTGACATATGCCCCATCAATAATAGAGTTTTTATATCTTATTTGTAGCTATTGATCTCCACAGCATAATGAAAAATTGATTGCAGTGAAGTGCACTATTTCTTAAGTATAAATTTCAATGTCAAATTATTTTTATCTATGCTTCCCAATTACACACGAAACTTGTACATTTATATATGTTTGCTTCCACAAAACTCTACCACAATAAATTAGATCTGACAAGACTCAACGCAGTCAATAGAAACTAGGTTTCTCTCCCTAAAATATGATTCCAAAATTAAATATGCTAGCTTCACACTGATTTCACTTCTTCATTATGAGGAGAATTAACGTCTCGATATATAGCATCATCTTCCTATGCAATTTAAAAACTTGCAATGAGGTCTTAAATCTTCTGGGAGTAGGAGTGCACACACATGGAAAAGATTCGTGCCCAGAGCCCGAGCGTGCACTTGCCAGTCCGCATGATCCATAAACAAGGTGCCGAGCCTCTGCTATCTCTCGAGACCTTATTAGTTTAGAGGCAGCATTCTGCTAGGAAAACCTACAGGCAGGCGGGCTGATGAAAAGCAGGAGAGGAGCCATCTCTGCTGCCCAGCCGTGAGCCCCCAGTCCACCAGTGCAGGCGCAGAGTAAGCAAGGTCAGAAATACACACATCCAGACTCAACATGCTAGCAAGAGGTGCAGGTCGAGGAGGCGAGAGAAATGCACGTCTTCCATTATTTTGTGCCGTTTTGAATCTAAACCAATAACAAGCAGGTTTCAGAGTCTGCTTCTAAGCGGACTCTTTTTAAATACATTTCAGAAAAAATGAATGCTGCACAGGAACATATAAACCATATCCTCCTCTCCGTATCACGCTTTTTTGGTTTTTGGGGTGGCGTGGTTATTAACAGTCTCATCATTGTTAGGCGTTGGTGCTGCACCAGGTGAAAATAATGACCCACCTCGCGCACACTTGCAGGCAGTGCTTCAAGGAACTGTCTTGGGGCTTGAATCTTCCTGAACGCAGCTTAACATCCTCACGTCCAGGGTAGCTACGTGCCAGTGGGATTTGGGAAATGTGTGGTATTATCATTATTATTTAAAAAAACAGATTTACTGTGATCTCCTTCTCATATCATAAAATACGCCTATTTAAATCGTACGGTTCCATGATTTTTACTGTGCTCAAATAATTGTGCAACTATCACAATAAAAATAGGGAACATTTTTATTTTCTTTAAAAAAAAACTCTGCATCTGAACTCAGCTACTTCTTCTAAACACCGGCCGTCCGAAGGTGTTTTCTGGATTTGCGTATCCTAGATGTGTCACCAGTCTTTTGTGTTCAACTTCCCCCACTTGGTGTTTTTAAGGCCAGTCCACGCTGTCGTGGCTTATGGACGTGGGCATTGCCACGTTTGTGCTCTTCCTGGCTGCTTGTGAGAAACTGCAAACTATTTCTCAGTGGTTGTTCCATTTTCCACTTCAGCCACAGTGCATGAGGGCTCCCATTTCTCTACATTTCTGCCAACAGTTTTATTGGATTTTGATGGCCACCATCTCTATGTGTGTGACAATAATAGTAAGCACGTTTTCAGGAGCTAACCGACCATTTCTATGTCTACATTGGAAAAATGGCCATTGAAATCCTGTTCTTTTTAAAGTTTATTTGAAGTTTCTAATTTACTGTAGGATTATAATTGTTCTTCAAGTACTGTGGACGCAAGTCCCTTATCCGATATAGATTTCTAAACGTGTTCTTTCATAGTCTCGCTCTTTGCTTCTCATGACATCTGGGTTTTCCGGAACCCACGGTTGAAGTTTCTACCGTGGACAGTACCAAGTGAGCATGAGGCACTGAGCCCTAGCCGTGGAGACAGGTTTCCAGCTCTACGGTGAGGACGCCACCACTGCAGGACTTCAGATAACACGAGATGGAAATGCAACGTATAGATTCGGGCTGGATTCCTGTTGTACTATCCCGATTTTCAATTTACTTAGCAAAAGCTTCAGAAAACTGTCAAGTGTCAAAGTCTGTAGCATGTTGACAAAAATCTGTGAAAGGGTGTAAGTAAATGAATAGTAGATGAAAATGTGCAGTATTAAAAACAAGGATCTTTACAGGGAGGCTGAAGTGCTATGGCAACTGATCCCGAGAAAACTAGCAGATTTGACTGAGGGGAAGTCATAATTGTAACACTTTGCTATTGACAGATGGAGGCCCAGAAGGGAGCTCAGAGTCAAAACAGAGCACCAAACACAGGAATAACTTGCACAAGAGTAGAAGAGATCAAATGCATGTTTATAAAAAGATAATTATTTTAGAAGAGGCTCTAAATAAAGGTTCTTCAGCTGTGAGAGTTCAAAGCAACAATTATTTTCCGTCTCCTAATTTTTCCTTGCTGACACTGATGGTCCAGTTGAGAGCTTCGCGATTTTGCTGCTTAGCTGTACAGAGTCCTCTACAGAAAGACTCTTCTACTACAAACAGGAGGAACGAGCCTGAAGCCCATCCTCACATACATGCATCATTCATGTCATAAGTGTTTAATGAATAGCTGTGCATAGGTGGAATGTTGTAAAATTCTGCGACTCATGAAGACACAGAGACCCCGGTAGGTTATAGTTGAGTGGGGGAGGTGATAAACGAAAACACAATAACATAAAGCAGAACTGCACCTCCCTTGTGGCGTGCTTCTGCAGTTTTCTGGAGTTGGGAGGTATTAGACCCTGATAAGTCATGACTGGGATTGAAAATCTAAAGAGAATACATTGCGTTTGTAGAGAGAGAAAGAATCCCCGGCATAGTCCCTCACGATGCCCTACCATGACCCATGGAGGAAATCAAAGCTCGCGCACTCTGATGTGTGGTAGGAAACGTGCACACATCTTGAGATTTTGCAGATGGGATCAGGAGGAATACGCGGTGCCATTAGGATGGCTCTTTTGCTATCCATGACATCCAAGGGAAAGGGTTCAGACACGGAAGCTGACGGCCTGGGCTTCCATGTTGGCTTTGCCATACAGCAGATGGGTGCCCTTTAGGAAGATATTGGGGTCTCCGTGCCTCAGCATCCTCATTTGGAAACAGAGGACAGAAACGGGGAGCTACAAGGCAGTTGCTGTGTATTAAATGCCAGTAACGGCAGAATATTTAGGACAGGATCTGGATGGCAGAGCACGCTGAAAGATTTTTATCTCCATTCCAATTAAAAGCCTCAATTCAGAGTTTTCCCAAGAAACTTGAGTGTGGGTGGGGGACATGCTTGATGGGTGCTCGGAAGTCTCTCTCTACGGGCTTTCGTTGTATAGCTGGCACGGAAGAAAACCCCCCACCCGTAACCTTGGGAAGGGGGCATCTGTGTTTGCCTGGAGCAATTGCCAAGTGACATTTGTGGAGGAACTGTTTTCCTTCTTTCGTTCCACAGAGATGTCTTGACAGCCTCCTCTGTGTCTCATGGCTGTGCCTTACTTTCTTTAGGCAACTTCAGCTTCTTGGGAGGCATCTGTCTTATCTACCTGCATGTTACCTTTGTGCTGGAGACTACAGATGCTGAGTGTGGAGTGTTGGCCACGAATATGACCCCAGGCTCTTGGAGCAAGGTGGACAAGTGCTAGGCAGCTGACAGCTGCGCAGTGAATGGACAAGCGCCCAGCGATGAGCCGCTCTGGGTGCTGTCGGTTATCTATCCCACTTCTGGATGGGAAGAGGACATGTGAACCTGCATCACCAGCTCGAGATTTGATTAGAGAGACCCAGCATGTCCACACCCTCTCAGAAGCCACAAGCTGTCTCTGTTAACCGAAAGTTCAGCAGAGTGCTCCTGGAACACAATATTGGTATTTTTCCCCTGAACAGACTAGTGTAACATCTGGGCTCCTATAGAGCGAAGCTATGCTATAGGAAAGCGGGGTATAACTCAGATGCTAGGAATATGCGAATCAGCTGGAAGATGCCTCCCCTTCTGTGGGAATGATATGCCTGGTGCTAACGGCACTTACTAGAAAATTAACTTTATCACTCAGTGGCTAAGTTCATAGTGGCGTCTGACAGCTTCGTGTTTTCCAAAGCTTCTCTCCAAAGATAGAAGCGAACAAAAAAATGTCAAAACAAGGTGTTTTCTCGGGAGATTTCTTTTACAATCAAAAATTTTCAGGTTGAAAATAGTTATAGTTATAAACTGTTCTTCCTTTTTTTATATGTTTTCAGATTTCTATGTTTGAACAAGGGGAAATATGCCATCTCACCAAGTGTTACATTCTGATGATAGGAGGACGGCAACTTTACAAATGATGGGGATTTTCTGAAAGAAAACTCAGATCACTATGAAAATTTGGAAGGAAGATAACAACAGTGCTGGCAAGACGGACGGAAAAGATTTCCAAGCTGGTCTTGCTCGAGGTCCACGCACTGGAGCTGACGCTCTGGTTTCCAGTTCTTCTTCAGCTGATGGCAGCACAGAGGTTTGGCCGATCTTTCCCGAGCTTGGGAAGCAGGTCACAGGGTGTGCTCAAAGAGTACGACATACCTTCATGTCACAAGGACTTTTTAAACAACAAAATTTCCAAAACATGCTAATTTTGAGGGGACTGTCCAAATTGGATGCATGAAAATCTTGTTGGAATTTCAGCAGTAGCCTTTAATTTTTTAATTTTTTTTTTTTGTCAATGCTCATTTGAAATGCATGGCTGCATTCGTTGTAGGGAATTCATCCCTAACCCCACCATGTCTCCACCTTTTTTACCCCCTTCACCTCCCCTCCTTCCCTCTTCCTCTTCTCTTATTCCCATTTCCAGTCATGAAAGATCCATCTCCCTGTTTGTCTTTTGTTTTGTTCTTTAATTTATGCCTTAAGGTTTCTCATATAAGAGATTTTCTTGTGGTGTGGCGGTGTTTAGTCTTACACACAATGGAACAATATTCTGCTATACCAAAGGATAAATTTAAGTAGTTTGTACAAAACGCATGTACCTCGTGACAAGGTGTTAAGTGAAATAAAATGAGTGGACTTATTTAACCAAAAATTCTTCTGTGCTCTCTCCCTCTGATGAGGTTGTTAGACCTCCAGGTGGTGAAAGTGCTGATCAACAGCACAGAGCATTTCCATGTTATTGGGCCAGGAAGGGTTTGCTCTGGAGGTCCTTGGTACAGTAACGTTCGCGAGGAGGGAATTGAAGGAGCAAGTTTCTAACTGCATTCAGCTCTTCCTTTGGCTCTGGAAAGATGGTAGGAAAGCCTTCTGCCGAGCTCATTTCATTTTGGTTATAGAAAACCATTTTATTGGGCTGGGGAGATAACTTAGTGGTCTAAGGATCTGCTTGGAAAGTTCAAGGAAATGGAGTCTAACTTCAATACTGCAGGCCACGCTAGCGTCTGTGCCCAGGGCGTGCTGTGCCTGCCGCCAAAACTGGGCACGGTGACGCGTGTCTGTAATCCCAGCTCTTGGGAGGCTGAGACAGGAAGATTACCATGAGTCTGAGCTGCATAGTGAGATCCTGTACCAAATAAATAAGTAAGTAAATAAGTTAATTAATTAATTTTTTAAAAAGACAAAAAACATTTTATTTTCTTCTGCGTGTTCAGGGCATAACTCCTGACCAGAGGATAGCAACCTCAAATATCGGCCTGGTGCTTGTTGTCTGACTTCTCAGGTGAACTTTGTCAGCTCTGCCCAATGTTTCCCATAAGATCACATCACGCTGGCCTAGGAGGGCACCTGCTGGTGGGTTAAATTTTCAGGGACAGTGTGTTTGTTACCTACTTCATCATGGCTTTCTCCAAAGCATTCCGAAGTATTTTCTATTTTATTCTCCAGGTATCTCTAAGAAGTTCAGAAAAAAAAAATTATTTCATTCTAAGCCCTTCAGGCATGGTGTATGTAACATCTCTGACACCTGAGTAGATCATATCTTAAATATTTCTTCCTCCATGAAAAAGTGTATTAATAGAGAATGAAAACAATTTTTGCATTTAGCATTCAAACAAATGAGTAATTAAAGCAGCTTGCTTCCATTTTAAAGATATGGACCCCCCACTCACTTATTTATAAGCCAATTAAAACTTGCATTTTATGAAAGAAAAATATCACTCATGTTAGGTCTCAGAATATTTCAGGATTTCGCGAACACAGATTAGAAGCTCCAAGAGAATTTCAGAATTGGATGAACCCCCTTTTTGCCCTGTCGCACCACCCTGCTGTGCTTTTGCTGTAGTCTAGCGGTAAATGTGTGACCGTGAAGTTGGCTGTCAACTTGATTAGCATGGGCCCCACTCCATGGGTTAGCGAAGCACACCCTGGGCCAGCCTTGGTGGGTCACCCAAGGGCGACCTGCGTGTCCACATCCGGCTCCCAGTTCTTCTGCCTCTAGTGCTGCTCCCCTACCCTGCTCTGTGGCTACCACGATGTTTTTCTCCACCAGGGCCTTCTGCTCCGAGGTTGCCACCAGGGAACCAGCAGGCCGTGGACTAAACCCCTTGGGACCATGAGCCAAATCAATCCTCTCCTCCCTCAAAAGCTTGGGCTTCAGGTAACGTGTCAGCAGTGGGCGCGCTAAGAGAGCCAGGGCATCGAAGGACAGAGGAGCCAAAGACAAGAACTCCTTGTTCTTAAAGTAGACGAATTCCACGTGACATAAACATAGGACTCTGCTGCCTCCTTGTAATGTTAGCAGCTGTGTAAAATACATTTGATGAAGGGTGAGTAGTAACATACATGAACTTGAAGCTGACATGCGGTGAAAGCTTTAGTCGTGTTGGCAACTGCTAGACCCCAAGTACTCTAAAATGGGCTATAGAAAACGCACTGCTGTCGTTGGAACCTCCGGCGTGCCAGGAGCATCCTGTCCACGTACGCTTTTGCCTAATGCTTCTCTAGTGTTTATTTGTAATGTGTGTATTTTGGTACAGTGTCTCACTATGCAGCTCAGACTCATAGTAATCCTCACATTTCAGCCTCCCCAGCCCTTGGATTCTAGGTGTGTGCCAACACACCCAGTTTTGGGGTGTGTCAGTGAGCCTAGGCAGGGCAAGCATGGCACGTGGTGCCAGGGATCAACCCCGGGTCCTTGGGCTTGCCAAGCAGTCACTTAGACCGCTGCACTTTCTCCTCACTCTACTTCGCTGTTTGTCCACTCAATCTGTTGTACACTGAGGTCCGAACTCTCAGTTGCTTGGAATGTAAACTTATTTGGAGGCAGAGTCTTTACATTAAAGGGAGACCATAAGAGTGAACCTTCATTGGTATGTGTAGTACTGTTAGAGAATAAGAAATAGGAACAAAACCAAGAGAAAATGAAGGGAAGGGGTGAAAGGACGCAAGGAGGTGGCTCTCCAGAAGCCAAGCAACGTGCTCACAGTGGACCTCTCCCCCTCGGGCCTCAGAAGAACCAGATGTAGAGACTGAGAGGACGAGCAGTGGAGTGGCGTGGGGAGATGGCTCAGTAGTCTCGGGGTCTGCCCGCCAGCACCCTGATCTTGGACCTGCAGCCTCTGGAACAGCAGGGAATCGGTGCCTGTTGCTTGTGCCGCCACTCTGCGGAGCCATTGTCCTTATGTCACCTGTGGTTTCCCAACCACCTGTGGTTTCAGAGTGTGCTCAGGCCTACGATTGCTGTGTTAGTGCTGCCTATATGTGGATCGCCTTGTCATTATTCCCTAAGGTGATACAGCAGAACTACCATGAAGGTAGCGCTTCCGTTGTGTTAGATCTAAGAAGCAACCTAGGGAGCAGCACGCGGGAGGAGGTGTCTGGGTGCCGCTTCACAAGCAGGGCTTGGGTCCCCATCAGCCGGGATGCAGAGGTGGGTCTCAGGATCAGTTCCCAGGATGCTGAGCGATGCTTGTGCAGTAGCCCTGTCCAATGAATGCACCAGCTGTGAACACACACACACACACACGTGCATGCGCTTGTGCACACACACATACTCAAACAAATCAGGTGTTCTCTATACAGCTGTCCTATTCTCATCGGTGATGGACCTGCACCACAGTCTCCAGTCTCTACCGGCCACCTCTGGCTTCCTTTGTCTCTGACCAAGGTGCTCCTCACACCGGCACTGTGTGTTGAGGTTCTGAACTCTGAGCACATGAACTGTCCAAAACTATTATTTAAAAATTCTACAAAACAGGGCTCCATGGGAGACTCAGTGTCATAATCCAAATGTAAACTGTGCCCATTTTATTTTAATTTATGAGAAGAATTTGTTCTTCACAGAATTCAAAACTAAATCTAGTTACTGCTACTCTAGAATGGATGTCCTTCATAAGTTCTTCTGTAATGTAATCAGCTCTCTCCTGCTTCTAAAATATCTCAACCTTTGGCTCTGTTCTTTTCTTCAATATGTAATAATCCTCTAGCACATTCTAATGTAAGAAGCCAGAGTTTTATTTTCATAATGGAGTAGTTGGGTTCCTATGGACACTTCCTGCTATGCACAGATATGAATGCTGTGCAGAACTTATAAATGTTTTGATTGAGGCTGCAAACAGCAATGGGTGGGCTCTGGATATTTTATTTTTGTTTGTGTTTTACTACTAGCAAATGAGAAAACAGAGTTGAAGAAGAAATTGATAGTCTAGCTGGATGGAAGAAATCACGTGGAAGAGCTGGCCATGGAACTTCACAAATCACCAAAAATTAGTACTCATGCACATTACAAAATGAATGCTTCAACTAAAACCTTGAGCTTTGTAAATATTAAAATCACAGAGTAATGATTACAATTTAATTGAAAAAAGTAATGAAACTGATACTCCAATGAATATGTGGGCTACAAAGCTTGAACAGACACTTAGCAAAAAAAAAAAAAAAAAAAAAAGCAAATGATCTAGAAACATGAAAAGAAAATTCAAGATGAGTGATAATTTGAGAAATGCAAACCCAAACTACAAAGTGCACTAAGAACTCCATAGATTACAGAAGGTACTAGAAATAACAACAGCAGCAACAACTAAAGGACGACCAAAATTTGGAAAAATTGGCATTCTGTGCACTGCCTGTAGGAATGACTGTAGGCTTGGTAGACAGCAATATGAAAAATGCACAAATGAGTCAGGGCACATGTACAACAATCAACTTTAGGTTCTTGAATGAAAACATTTGAATATCTTAGTTATTAGAACTCTCATAAAAATTTCATCAATAGAGATAATATCGATGCATTTCCTTGAAGGATAAATAGCTAGAGACACTTGTATTTTCTCTGAAACAAATGTTATTTAGCCTTTTTCAAACAAGAAAATAAACACAAAGAAGGAAATTGTGCCATAAAAAAATGGGTGCTGCTTCAGTGTGTCATGTTGGAGGAAAGAACACAAAGGGGAAATTGTATACTTTATGACCCCACTTATAGAAAGATCTAGAACAAACACAACAGCTGCATCCCCACAGAAGCCTGTGAGTCCCTCTTAGGCTGGTTGGTGTGAGAGGGGCACAGCCGGGAGTCAGCTGGGAAAGAAGCCCTATTTTTAACTCTGTGGTGACGACAGGAGTTTGCACAAACACTAATCTGTTATTACCCTGAAACTGTAGAAAAACTCAGCGGCAGGAATGAATACACAAGAAAAAAGTGAAACCATCTTCATTCGGGTCTCTCCCTTTGCCCACAAGATTTGAAGCCATGGCACGTCTCCTATGAAGAGCAATTCTTAGTTCAATGGCCTCCTGCTGAGGTCCGTGATCCACCCTGCGTGCACCCACCCCACCCAGGCAGGGCTCAGCAGCAGGATGGGGTGCTGGGAATGGTTTCTTCGCTCTGTTAAATGTTACCTCCGTTATTAAGAAGCTCATTTTCCCTGGTTTTTAGAGTACTGTTTGCTCCTGGGTTTCACCTTGTTTATTTTTACTCTTTGGCCCACTTTGGCGTCCTTTTGTCCTGAGAGCTTCCTTTCAATCTTCTCCGCCATTTCTCATTTACTGAGCCAGTAATTCCCACATTAGGTAAGTAAAAGCCTGGGTCTATCGAAGTACAATTTAATCAGAATGTCTTTCTTTTTTTTTTTTTTTTTTGTGGAACCAGGGATTGAACTCAGGCCTTTGTGCTTGCCAGGGAAACACTTATTCTACTGAGCTATCTCCTCAGCCCCATCAATCAGAATTTCTTAAAGAAAATCCTGGATTTGTTTTTAATGCATATTGTCGTCTTCACACTAGTTGTTCAAAGTACAAGATGCAGACATGGTAACTTTTTTAAACCCTATTAGTACAAATATTTCTTCTCACTGAGCTAAGATAAAGCAGTGGTGTGTGCTGTCCAGCATTCTGTACGAGTAGTGGGTCATCAGCAGAACTGGCATCGTCGGAAGCTGTTGACTTGAGCCTTTTGCAGCTCAGCATACTAATCTCATCTGGATTTTTTTTTAATTAAAAAAAATTTAGATAGTTTTCATGAGCATCCCTCACTAAAACTACTGTCTTAAATATCCCCATTTCCCAGGAGTGCTGTCCTCTGAGCGCTCGTTTCCTCTGGATGGAAGCTGCCTCCATCTCTACCTGGCCCACTGTGCTGGAAGGGAAAGGATTAGCTGTGCCCTGGTGACAAAGAAGCCAGCACATCCAGAAGGCTCAGCCCAGGCACGAAAGTCTCGGCATCTTGGGCTCTGGGCATCGCCCTTCCAGCAGTGTCCCTCAGGTCCACGCCACTAGGCTTCTGTCGTTATTCTGCTGGACACAGGCACCGAAGCCATCCGTGGGGCACTACCTGCCTCAGTCCTGGCTACAAACAGCTACCAACGGCCACTCCTACCTCAACAGTCCCTGTCCCACCCACATCCACTCCCACCCCAATAACTAACATGGCTTAGAAAACATGCCTGGGACTCTTCCCCACTGAGAACTAGTAAATGTGTTTAACAGCCTTTCGTCAAGGAGCATGCCTAGTCTTTCTGTGTTTCTTTGTCGATGGTCTGCTGGAAACCTTCACCTCATTTGTACAAGTACCACCAATGCAATATGTCCCAAAGAATCTTTTTCAGCTTCTCCCTATTGTAATCTTCTGAATGGTGCAGATATTTATCCAATTCTTGAATCACGGATTAGATTGTCAATTCTGTTTTACAAGTCAAGTATGTTTTATCCTTGAAATATCTCTCGGATTTTTCTTTGCCTCTCTTACCTAACTATAACAATTCCCCTTCTTATCTTCAATGCAGTATGCCTGGACACCCTTAATTGTTTCCTACTGATATCTTTTTAGTGTCTTCTTTTCCTAGTACAATGTGATTATTCTGAAATCCAGAACTGTTCACGTAACTCTTTTGCTGAAGATCTTTTCAATGTTTTCTTTTAAAGCTTGGAGGATGTTTAGAAAGACTTGAGGCTAGCTAAGTGCTTCACAGAGAAACTCTTGTGATTCTTTCTACCTGTCCATTTCCTAAGTGAATTGAGCCTTCCAAATAATGTATTGCATACTTATTTATTGCAAGTATGTGTGAAGTCAGTTCATTTATGTTCTCAGAACAATGAAGGTGCAATCTTCGAACAAATACAAGGTGCCTTTGCCCTCTGGTCTGGTACAGAGTAGAATGGACTGGGCCCCTGGAGGGGCCCTGTTCTGAACAATAGGACTTGGAAAGGGTGCATCCAGGGCACTGTCATTCAGGCGTCCTGGGCTACCCCTTGTGGGTGAGCAGATTCCACAGCGTTAGGGCAGAAGGAACTCCTGCTTGTGCTCTGCCATCACTCTCACATTCCCGAAAGACCACCTTTGGTTCATCTTTGTACGCTCACAGGGTCAAGGCTTTCTACTGAGCTGCATCCCTGGCCCAGGGCCAAGCCTTCTCTTCCATCAGTGTAGCTCCTCCTAACATGATCTCAGGGAGCTGGAGGCAAAAATAATTAAGCCAACAAATTTCTCTGGCTGTATTCACCAGCTTCTTCTTGCTGGGACAAATACCTGACACTCTCGTGCCTTACGTGAGGAGAACTTCATTTGGTGCCTTGGTTGGCAGGAGTGTGTAGTGCAGAGTGGATGGCCCTCAAGAAGGGGCACCATGGGGGAAGGGCTTGGAGAGGTGGGGTGCCTAGCTTGTGGCAGCTGAGGCCCAGGAGGGAGGTGTCCGAGAGGATGTGGGGTGCAAGAAGAAAGCATTATACCCCAAACCTGAGCCAGACACAGAAACTGCTTCACTGATCCCATGCGCATATCACTAAACCACTGAAGTCAACCTCGGCCCTAGTCACCACGCTGGCAATGCACATGACTACAAAAATATACTTTTGGATGCCTAATGAATTAAGGAGGAAAACACGCCAGCAGGACACTGTGGGCTTCTTTTCCTCTTTCTTGACAGCTGTAATGAATTAGATAAAAACGCATTTCACAGATGGACATAAACATGCAAATGTATGTCACCACAATGTCACACACATACACAACACACACACACACACACACACACACACACACACACACACACACACGTGGATATAATCACATAGTAACCATGAGGCAAGCTTCCAGGCACATCCTGTTAGAATCTAAGCTTCCCAGTTCCATACTGAGTTGGGTCCTGTCTGTTTGTATTATCTGCCCGCCTGACACGAATTCAAGTATATTAGTGTATTTAAGTCCATTCAGTTTCTTTGCCTGTTTTAGAAAGTGGATGTTGTGGCTTATGTCTAGTCGTCCCCCGAAAGCCTCATGCAATCAGGAGGTGGGGACTTCTAGGCTTTGAGACTTGACTCCTGATTCACTGGGTGCGGCCTAAGGTGGACAGGCTGAGGCAGACAGCCTGAATGTAATATAAAGAGACACAGAGAGACAGACTCGTGCTGTTGTTCTCTGCTCCCCTGGTTGTTCTGTCGCCTCTGTCACCATTTTGTTGCTGTTCCGCCACCATGAACTGCTGGCCTCTGCCTTGTGCCTCTCTGCCTTGGAGCCAGCTGAGTATGGACTGGAACTTCCAGCAACTGGGAGATAAATAAACCTTTCGTCCCTTCATTTTGGGTGTCGGGTACTTGTCCCAGCAATAAGAGAAGAGTGACGAAGACAGTGGGTCTGGGCCCTTCTAGAACTTGCCCTTTTCCAGCATCAGCAGGAGGAGTTTCTCCCATGAGAGCCTGTAGCTGTGGTAGCTCCCACTCCCCAGGGACCAGCACTGTCACACATGAGGCATCTGTCACTCTGCTCCCTGACAGCTGAGCCTCTCCATCCACTCCTGCCACCCAGGATGATTTCAGGGTCAGCTCCTGCAGGTGGAGTGGCCGGAAGAGCTGCTGGAATCCGCAGTTCCCGGATGCTAATGTATTTCCTACACATATGACACTGGCTTCATAGCAACGTGACCTCTGGTGACCCAAAACTGTGGTGCGCTTACATTGAAAAAAGGCTGTAGTAAGAAAAACACAGCCAGCAACCCCACCAGCAGTGGTCAGCCTTGCTTCGAGCACCTGTACCCAAACTTTCCTGCCACTCTGAAAAGTCCTGGAAATCCTCTTTCATGAATAGCCTTTGGGACACTGCTGATGTCTTGAATGCCCTCAGGATGCTTTCCTTTTAGGGTCATTCTGCCTTGGAGGAATAGCCAGAAGTCACATGGACCAGACCCAGGGACTAAGATGGACCAGGAGCCTATGCACAGCCTTTCTGCGTGTGGCCCTTGGCTGCAGCTTTCACCCTAGTTTTTATCTCTCCTCAGAAAAACAAAAAAGGACTTGCAGACCCGCTTCAGAAAGGGGCAAGACGGATGGGACCATTGTGTTAGTGGAGGAGGGGAGTATCTGGAAGGAACCGGATGGCAATGTGTCTTTTATTGTAATAACTTTTTAACTTGAATATAATGAATGCACCCCGCCTGACCTCTCCTGGGCTGGCTCTAGTGGCTGCTGTGGGCTCTCCTGAAGGCACTCACACTCCTAGTAACTCTGACTTCCACTGGAGACTGAGCATTCATTTCACAACTTCACATACTATGCTTCCATGGGAACATTGCCTGGCCTCCCTTGTCTGGTGGGGTTAGGGATTATGTCCATGTATCCCCTGAAAGAAAACTCTTGCTATCATGGGGAAGCTCCTAGAGTTTGTGATTAATTCATGATCCTTTGTGAGGATTATGAGTGTGAGGGCTACACCTGCCCTTGGGTGGGTAATCCGCATGCAGTGTGAGGAAGAGAGAGGCTTCTGCAGCTGCTGCTCCCCTCTTTGCTGTTTGCTGTTTCCTGCTGACATGAACGGCTGTCCTCTGCCATGTGCCACTGTGCCTTGGAGCTGGCTGCATATGGACTAAATCCTCAACTAACTGTGAACTAAATAAACCTTTCCTTCCTTAATTTTGAGTGTTGGGGATTTTGTCCCAGCAATAAGAGAAAATAACTGAGACAGGTGGGAAGGGATAGCTCACTGTGACACGTGTTGGGGCCCCTTGAATCATTGCTGCAGAGGTCTCTGAGAGGCCTCATGGCTGAGCACTTAGGGCCAAGTGCTGGGGAACAAATTCCCTATGCAGCCCTTCTTAAGCAGGGTGCCCTGGGACTCTCTTCTCGAAGCTAAATGTTTCTCTTTTCAGGTTAAGGAGTGAGGCCTTCCTGGCTCTGAAGATGCCATCAATACACCCTTTCTATTATCCTGTGAAGTACTTGGCTTCTATTTTAAAGTAATCATGTTAGCTACCATTTCTCTCTCTCTCTCTCTCTCTCTCTCTCTCTCTCTTTCTTTCTTTCTTTCTTTCTTTCTTTCTTTCTTTCTTTCTTTCTTTCTTTCCTCCTTTTCCTCCTCCTCCTTCTTCCATTGCATAATGTCTTCATCATAGTTGTTCAGAGTACAAGATCCAGACATGATTTCTTGTCTAAATATCTTTAGTACAGATACTTTTTTTTCATTGCACAAAGAGAAAGTAGCTGTATAGCAAAAATAGTATTGAAAATAGTCCAATAGTCCATAACAGGAGTGGATTATCAGCTCATCTGGCATTATCAGGGGCTGTTGACTTGAGCCTTTTACAACTCAACATATTAATATGGCTTTCCTTTTTATACCTTGTGATTAGGCTTTTCGGCTGGATGGTGAAGACCAAGATAAAGCAAGACCTATGTCACAAAAAAAATATGTAGCTTTTGTATCTGACAAGGTCAGTCAGGTACCCTCACGGTTTACCCTTTCAATTGGAAAGGAAAACTCTATTGGCAGGCCCTGAGTCTGGTCACAGGTGTCTACCTTTTCATCATCGCACTGGTCTTCTTAGCTTTGACCAGCCGCTCCCATCTGTCTACCAGGGAAGCTAGAGACTGCATCTCTGGACCTTTCCAAATTCCTGTAAACCACTCCCAAAGGGTTCTGCAAATTTGGCACGCTGCCACGTGAGGACCTCATTTCTCTGGTACTGGAATTTGCCTTGGTGATTTTCTTCACTGAAGGAACAAAATTCAACCTCCTTGATTTAAAGAATTACTTTGGTTCAATTTTTAATCCATGGCTGGCTGGCACTAGGCAGGAAGGCTTGTTGAAAGACCCTGCAGCATTACTGTCCATGTGTCTTTTACTATAGTCTTTTTTTTTTTTTTTTTTTAATGTAAGCACACCACAGTTTCGGTTTCAGAAATTTTGCTCATGTTGTTGCAGCCAGAAACCAGAGTGAAGAAGGAACCCAGGAGGGGAGACAGAGGCCTCCAGGCTACACCAAAGTGACCCACCTCTCTGAGCCAAGCCCCACCTTCTGACAGCAGATCTGCTTTCATGTCCCTTAATCCAGTCACTGTCACAAGTCATGACGCTTCAGAGACCACTTTCGATCTAAACTGCAACCAAGTTGTCCATCTTTTGGCAGCCCCAGGATCCCAGGAAGCAGCCACATGTCCCAGTTCAGTTGGGATGGGCTCTCTGCCTGTCCCCGCATCGGCCGGGACAGCCCTTAATAACAACAATGCATCACGCTGTTACTAAGGCATATGTATCTAAATACAGAGAATATTCTTTCCCTAGAAATGAAGTACCAGTGGTATTATAATCTAAAAAGGATGGGTCACAGCACAGGGCAGACTGTATGTCTGAGTAGCAAGTTGCAATGTGAAGCATAGAAAATTGCTAATATTAGGACCAGGCAGGTGCTTTTTGCCTTTGACTGGTTAAAAACCTATCATTCTATCTCTCTTGTGTCTCCCAAGTTGAAAATCTCCAATTATCAGAACATTCAAATCACACCTAGTCTCCAGTATGCAGCAAACACCTCCTGCCCTAATTCCCTGCTTCTAGCCGTCTCTCTGTACTATAAATGCTGACTGTATCCAAACACATAAGACCTCATTACTTACCAATATTTATTGCTTAGCCTCACTGTTTTGAGGGCTGTAATTGCCATCTTTGCGTGGTTGATAAAATACTTGAATGTCACACACACACACGCACACACACACACACATACACACACAGCTTCTCCAGATATAATTGAAGAAAGTCTGAGTCTCTGGGACCTGTTTACGGAGTCCACAAGGGGTTACCTTTTAATAAAAGCTTGATGCCGGATTGTTTCTGCATAATTCAACTGAATCCTACATATCACAGTGGAAGCGGATGCCAGAAAAGTGAGAACTCGGGTATCTGTTATTAATTCAAACATTAAATCCGTTGTACCAGTGTTAACACGCTAAGTGCCCCACCGATTATCTAAGCTTTGAAAGAGTTATTCAAAGAAATTTTTACTCTTGAAAATGTATCAGAACATCATCATTACTCTAAATAAATTGATAGACATTGTTAGAGTCTCATTTTAAGCATCCAATATTTTCAGTATCAGGCGGGAGCAGCAGACGCCCAGAAACTCCTAGAATTCTGCAGTCGTTCAAGGACCTGGAGCCTGAGGCCAAAGCAGGGGGCGCCCGTGCTGAGCTCAGGCTGGGAAACTTCTGCTTCTATGGACCATCGTGTAGTTCTCCTCAGCGGAGGGTTTGGCTCTGCGTGGCTCTGTGACGTACAAAGAGCTCAGGTTTGTATCCTTGCTGGTCTGGACTTGAAGGCCCCAATTTTCTGATGTGGAGAAACAGGCATTCTTTTCCAGCTGTCTTGAGACAGACGCATATCTACTTGCGGGGCACAGGAAGGGGCAGGTACGCTGGTCCAGGAAGACCAGCAGAAGCCAGCCCAGTCCCACGCAGCATAAGGAAGCACTTTGCCCTTCCTGCTGGATCCTGCTGGATCCCGCCTCCCAGGGATTCACAGCCTCATGTCTTTGTGTGTCTCCTCCTTCCAAAGTCCTGGCAGGAGCATGTGGGGAGGGTGAGGCAGGCAGCGAGGCATGGGCTACCCCATGATCAGGGTCTTCCCATGACACTGGTATCTCTCAAGTGGAAAGATGGGTGCTACAGACAGTAGCTGTGAGTAGAAGAAAAGAAAAAGGGTGAGGAAAAAGATATCTAAATGACATGTCTCCCTGGGAGGAGACTATAACCCTAAATAGAGCTGGAAAGAGAGATTTCCAACTAAAAACCTATTTTTCTTTTGGCATGGATTACTTCTCCAAAGACATATACATTGCTCTTTTCTAAATGCTTAATTTAGCAGAGAACATTCATTATCTGTGTCACTCTCCTTTTGTACACAGATCCGTATCGCGACTGCTTCTTCTGGGTGTGTTTTTTAAAATATACATTCTCCTTGAATGCACTCACCCACTGCAGCTAACTGAATTATCTATTGTATCCATTACCTTCTCGCATTATGCGTGGCAGCGGGAAGCTGAATATATCCACCCTCTATCAGTCTTTGCCTTGACCTCTTGCGGCTCTCACTTCTTTTATTTTCCCTTTCAATCATTTCCCTAAATTCCAGCGCATTACTGTAGATGGCTATGAATAGAGGGCTGGACTGCTACCCACGGCACTCGCGCCTGCAGCTCCAGCGATTTGATCCTGGCTATTTTCTGCACCTTCCCCACGACTTAAGTGTTTGATTTGCAACATTATTTTAATAATGCCCAGTGTTTTATATCCCACAGTAATTCTGGAGGGATCAGAGAGGAGAGGGCACGTGAAGCTATGTTAGATAAAAGCCATTTAGTGGTAAGTAGGCCTCCCGCGTGAGATTGTCATTAGACCGCATTACTCAGACACTGGGCTCCGACTGCCTTTCAGTCATTTATCCTTCTCAGGGCTGATTTCCTTTGCTGACATAAATAAAACCTTTGTTCATTTACTCCACAAGGTTTTAGCCCATTGCTGGCTATGATTTAAGCAGTGTCTTTGGCAACTATAGACTTAAAGCAATACATCTTCCTGGTTCTGTTTACCATAGAGACCCTGGTGCTGTTTATCACAGCCCATAAGACAAACATGCACACAGAATGTATCAGCCAGGAAATATCAGGGTTTGCTGCGGTAACAAATAACCCCGAGTTGAAATGCCTCGCCTTCATGTGGTATTCTCAGGATGGTCACTGGCTGTTTCTCTTCTCCCTGCAAGCTAGCACTAACCCTACCAGGAAACATTGGAGATTTTCTTTGAATCTAGAATGGCCTCATGAGTCACTCTAATGAATAAGATGTGGGGACTCCTTACCTACTTCCTAGGAGAACTGTCCACTGGGCCTCCCACAGAACACATCCACCATGACACGAGGAAGCTCTGTGAAGAGTGCTCGGAGGACAAGATGTTGAGAAGGAAGGAGGAGACCATGTATAGGTGGGAGGCCACCTGGAGAGACACCTGGTACTTCCACCCAGCCAGCGTGAGCCCCAGGATATCAGTAGATCCTCCCTTAAAAGCGAGAGGTGAGTGAAATGTGATGCATTGCTGTTTGAAGCTGTCCCATTTCAAGCTGCCCCTTGTTACCCAGCAATCAATAAATAGTTACAGTCTGAAGATTTGTAGTCATGGGTGCCACCTGTTCATGGGCAGCAGGGAAGTTCGGCTCTGTGGGACCAGAGGAGACCCTAACACCCCTGCCTTGCTGTCGTGGCGGATCAAGCAGTCGTGCACGCACGTGCACTGGAGGTGACCCTCGCCACGTCCCTCTGACCCTCGCCTACATCAAACATGGTGGCGCCAAGTCCCTGTAGAGACACAAACCTTCACAGTCCTCTTTGGGCCCTGAGAAGAGCAGGAATGTCAGAGAGCATTCCTGGAGTTACCCGACAAAGAGTCTCGCAATGCCATGTGCGGTGACAGGATAAGTGAAAGCTTATTCTGGGTTAGCAACAAAAGAGAATTGCAGACAGCCCGAGCATACAGCTGAGGGTAAGGGAATTCAACTGAGCAGGCAGCAAGCACAGAAGGTGGAGGCTTTGTAGTCAGTGGGACGGAAGGTCATACAGGATGGAGAGGAATGGGAAGGCACACGCTGTAGTCCAAGGATGGCAGACAGTGCCGGGTTCTAGAGCCCAGCTCAGGTACCTAGAGAGGAAGGTCCATAGGTAAGTGTGTGCTCATCAACGGTCCTAGGAAGCTCCATCCCCTAGGCAACGGTATCTCCAAGGAAAGAGACAAGGAGGAGCGACCCTAGGGACTTATCGGCATTTTAATGACATGGCATGAGCAAAAAGGCACAAGGGCTGAAGGGTAGTAGGTGGCAGAGAAATATGAAAACGTGAAGGGGCTAGTAAGTGGACACAGAGCACAGACTGAAGTAGAAACGCTCAAGTAGAGCTGGTAAGAGTGAGTGACCGTCGCTGTCACCAGTGGAGAATGAGTGAGATGGGCACCACATTGGATCGGTCGCTTGAGAGGCGTGCCAAGGGCCTGGCCTGGGCACCAAGCCTGGCAGCGGGAGGAGGGAGAGAAGCACACTGTTTCCTGTGAGGGACACGTTAGGCTCAGGGTGGTGCTGGAAAGTACAGGTGGAAGTGACGGGAAGTGAAGCAGTGACGTGGAGTCGGGGTCCCGGGAATAACGCTCACAGGAGAAATAGCTCGGGAAGAAGAGGACGGGGCTCCAGAGGAGTGCACACCCAAAGCCCAGACTCAAGTATAGTCTTGGCGGGCAGTGCCCAGGAGGAGCCTGCTGGCCGGGCCTGCCCTCAGAGGCTGAGCCGGGATCTGAATCCAAGCCTGCAAGCCCAGGAGTGACTGTGGTTCCTTCTCTGTCTTCTAACCTACGAGCACACTAGCTCAGTTTTAAAGCTCGGAAAACCTAAATCTCCCCGATAAATCTCATATTCATCTTTCATTCACACTTGAAAATGTTACAGTTGAGGAGAAGCTCTTTTAGTAAAACTAAAACGTATCCTAGAGAACCTGCCAAGAAAATTGCATTTGACTGTCATGTAGTAGGACCATCACATAGTAGGACCATCACATCCTGTACGAGTTGAAGGAGAGCCACGTCCTAGCACGTGGCCATGGGACCACCCTCAGGGCGTTTGTTTCTCTGTGGCATCTGATGCAAATCTCGGCTTGCAGCAGATCCCTGAACTGCAGGATGAAGTTACTCGACCTGAGTGGGCAATGATGTGCGTCTGTGTTCTGCTTGACACTGCTGGAAGGCCAAGATGGGCTGAGCGTGTTTCCCCCGGCTTCCCAGGCCGGCTCCTTCCCTTGGCTTGGTGGGAGCAGGGGGCTCACAGGCCTCTGCTCGAGGCCTGACGTTATTTTGCTGTAGCCCATCTAATGCCTTAAGACAGGAACACAGGCGTTTGAGCCAAATTACACAACTGTGTGTCCTGGCATTAACTTTAATGTGCACCTGGGTTTCCAACAAGGAAAAATAGAAACCCAAATTCCTTCCTTTTTCTTCTGGGATTCAGCCCTAACACTATTTTGTTTAAATTTCATAGGTTTAAGTTTCATCAAAGTAGAATTTGTTTATGTAAAATTACATACCAGATGTTCACCGCCACGGAGTCGTGGAGTATTTTATTGCCAATGTGACCCTTGTGGATTCCATTTATAAACTAAAGCCAGGCTGTTTATGTGAGGTTTTGACCAAAGACCATGAAGAAATTTGGTAATAGAGGGCCTACGGCCTAGGAGATGGATAACTTTATACGTTTTAAAATACCTCTTTGAGAAACATAGACCTTGTCCAAGCTGAAGTTTCAACAAGTGCAAATTAGTGGCCATGTTTTATATTTTTAAATGCATTTTGATGACTACTGTTGCAGCCTGGTCTATGCCATTTGAGGTGAGATAAAAGGACAGAAGTGGCTGGAGAGCAGCGAGTTAGCTTCTCCTTCCAGGCCAGTGGCTGTCAGCCTTGTGCACTCTGCACGCATGAACTGTTTTTGAAAACATAGATGGCCCCACTGCTGAGCTTCAGACTCAAGGCTCAAGTGCAGTCACAGAGGCTGCACTCCTGCCAAGCTGCCAGGCCGGGCTGCCCTTCCAGGACTCGGGGTCCTACCTTGAGGACCTGATCATGGCCACTGGAGTCTTTGGTCCAAGTAAAGCTGACCTGGGCTTGGTGGTCTGATGGGTCAGTCCATGTGGTGCTGTTATAATACCTGAAGCTGCATATTTTAGAAAGAAAAGAGGTTTATTTGGCTCAAATATTGGAGGCTGAAAGGCGTTGGCTCTGAAAAGGAACCATGGGCTGTCTTACCCCAGACATAGGACAACATGACAGGAAAAGGCGTGAGAGAAAGGACAGGGCAGAGATCAGGGAAGGAGCGTGCTTACATTCTTTTCTTTTCTTTTTTACATTTAAGCCAAACTGTGCTTGGAATAAATAACTGCATTTCCTGAAGAAACTCAGAAACTCTTCCCAGAGGCCATATCCCTGGAGACCTGCCCCACACTGGGCACCCACCTCCAGCACACGAACCTTTGGGGACAAAGCCATATGCAAAATGGAGCTGCACCGTGGTCTGGGTACGCAGCACCCACTGGCAGCTCTGCTTCAGGGGTGTACCCACTACCAGGCATCTGCAGGAGGGAAAGGCGGTAGGAGATGAGGAGAGCGCCGCAGGAGGCCACATGCGGGGACCAGGAGACCAGAAGCTTCACCTGGCAGCAGCAGGAGGGCAGACAGCGCAGTGCAGAGATTCACCATGGGGGGCAAGCAGGCAAAGCAGCAGGGCCCTGACAGGAAGAAGCAGATGAAGCCATCCACAGAGGTCCCCGAGACACCAGCTCCTACCCCTGTCTTAGTGAGCCGCTGGAAGCAGGCAGCAGCGCACCACGCAGGAACACACCCACAGTGCAGAGTGCTGTGCTCGACTCTGTCTGAACTGCAAATCCTAAGCTCTGAGGGCGAGCCCAGAAAGCTGAGGCCCAGGGCCCTTCTGATGATTCTCAGGTAGGTGCGACAGAAGAACCTAGGGACGACACTGCTGGTGCAGCAGCCCAGCTCCTCTGATTGCAGAGGAATGCCCACAGTGTATGGCCCAGAAGTGTC
>PVKN010003498.1:0-36799 GCA_004027915.1 Capromys pilorides
GGAGGAGACAACCATTAACATCCCAAGCAAGAGGTCAACACACAGGGCGCCAGCAAGAGAAGCTGCTATCTGCAGTTGTAAATCTTAGCTTTCTAGGATCTACAACAGGCAGCAGCCCTCTCTGGGCTCTGCTTTTTGTCTCCTGCTTCTCAGGATAACAGTCAGGCTTGTCTCATAGTACCACAATTTATATATAATTATTGGGGAGCCAAGGGGCCCTAAGTCCAGCCATGAAGGTGGCTTTCCGGAACCAAGAGAGCGACCCAGGGCTGCACTCGGGCTTTATTCATTGCAGAAGGGGCAGTGGCTTGCAAAAGGGAATTTTGGGAAGGTGAGCACTGAAGGGAATTGTGGGAAGAAGTTGAGCTATGAGCTGGGCTAGGTAGGAGGCCTGCATTCACCTCCGCCATATTTAGAGATTTACAAAGGAAGTAATTTGCATTATGCTATTGAGATAGCATCTAATATTTTGGGGGTCTGGTGCTTCAGCTCTGATATGTAATCTTTCAAGCCCCAGGAAGTCATAGCCTCTATCTCGAGGCTCGATCCCAGCTGAGCCGTGGAGCAGTGGCTCTTCGTCCCGTCATCAGGGAAAAACGTGTGCCATCTTAAAAAATCACCACCAGCACCTTGGCTAGACCATTACACACTGCTTAAGGCCAATTGAAAGGACAATGAGGAGTCCTAGCCAGCTCTGTGCATTTCAATACGAGGGAATAGGGTCAGGCTCAGTCAGAATGGAGACAGCTGCTCTTCTTTCAAGGAGAGCTGCTCAGGCGGTCCTCCACACACTGCCATTGATGCTAAAAGTTGTAAAAGAGGAAAGATGCTGTGAGGTGCACAAACTGAGATGCAGATAAGCATTCAGTGTGCACCACTAGCCATATTCAAAAGTGTATTTACTGTGGCACCTCACCAGCTGAACTGAAAGCATTCATAGGTCTCCTGTACTTAGCAAGGATTTCTCATGGTGATTGCAAGAATGTAAATAACTTATGAAAAAGCAATGGATCAAAACATAGAATAAGATGTATGCTTTTCACATGCCTGTAATCCCAGCACTTGGGAGGCTGAGGCAGGAGGATTGGTGCAAGTTCGAGACCAGCCTGGGCTACAAAAGTGAGCTCAAGGCCAGCCTGAACTGCAGAGTGAGACCCTGTCTCAAAAAAAAAAAAAAAAAAAAAAAAAAAAAAAAAAAAAAAAAAAAAAAAAAAAAAAAAAAAAAAAAAGATGTATTCTCTTGTGTATGTGAAAACTTTTTATTCTATTTAAATACTTATTTAAATATTTAAATCAGACCCTGGTACAACTCAGCCAACAGATCCTAATTTATTATAGCAACAAACCAAATGATGTGGTGAACTTGTTTCTTTTCATCTTCCAAACTAAGCAGAACGAGACATTCAAAAAATTGTTTACTGGTTTCCAGCTGACACTATACTTGCTAACAGAGCATAAATTGACAAGCATAGGAGCTGTATGCAGGAGCAAAGCAGAAATTCCAAATGAATTGTTGCAATTTCTTTTTTTTTTAATTGTTACAATTTCAAGCAGAGAATCATATAGTATAATCTTTGAATTTCTGAAAGATTTACATTGCCCTCTTACATGGCAAAGAAAACCAAACTGGCACTATTGATATCAACAAGGCAGTATGATGGAAATATTATAGAGAAATCTTGACAAAGCAGAAGCCTCAGATGGAAACTTTCTACAATAAGACCAAAGGCAGAGTAGATACTATTGATGAGTTATGCAGCAACTATGATGTCACTTGAAACACAAAGCACTGGCCAATGGTTTTCTTTTCTTTTCTTTTTTTGCAGGACCGGGGTTCGAACTCACGACCTTGCACTTGCCAGGCAGGCACTTGTGCCATGGAACTGTCTCCCCAGCCCCCAGGCCAATGGTTTTCTTATACTCAATTCTAAACATGTGTAGCATAGATAATTTAATAGTATACAAAGAAAATAACAGATGCAAAATACCACAGAGAATTTTTTTAGAGTACTGGGACTGGAACTCATAAGAGATCATTTAATACACAGGAAAAACAAAATATTCCTGCCCAGGAAACTACACTAAAACAAACTGGGGACTAAAGTGGTGAGCTGACAGGTGAACAGACAGGTCATTATCTCAAAGACCTAGTACAACATCAGGAAACCAAAAAGATGTTCTTATGGTTTGTGTCTAGTTGTCCCTCCAGCCTCATGCAGTCATGGGCTGGGGACTTCTAGAGTTTGAGATTAACTCATGATCCACTGGGATTATGGGTGATCCAAGGCTGAGATTATGGGTGTTGGTACTGCTGGGATTATGGGTATGTTACACCCAGCTTGAGGCAGAGAGCCTGAATGTAATACAAGAGAGACAGAGAGACAGACTCTCAGTTGCCATTGTTGCTGTTCCACCATCATGAACTGCTGCATGCTGGGTGTTGGGTATTTGTCCCAGCAATGAGAGAAGAGTAACTGAGACAGATGTTCCCCACAAAAAGGACAGGGAAACAAACAGTACATGCTACCAACATCAGCAATACTTGTGTATGGAATGTGCAGTTTTCATGTGTGAAGGCTGCTTTGGGTATGACCAAAGCAAAGATGATTTTTACTGCAGAATTAGTCTTAGTTACTTTTCTAATAGCTGAGATAAAATACCCAACACCCAAAGTTAAAGGGAAAAGGTTTATTTATCTTAGTTTGTAGACATTTTATTCTATAATTGGCTGATTCCAAAGCAGAGTGGACATGGCCAGAGGAACAATTCATGGTGGTGGAAGACATAAAAAGCAACAAGGTAGAGGGGAAACAAGCCTCTTTCTATGCCTTATATTGTATGCAGGCTACCAGCCCTAGGGCAGAGGTAGCTCTTACACCCTTAATCCCAGCCCTGGACCATGAATCAATTATAAACTCTAAATTCAGCCACCTTTGAAAAACCTTCCCTCCTTGACCACAGGAGGCTTCGGTGGATACCTAGGGACAACCATTACAACAAGTTCTATTGGTATTTTCACCAGAGTTCACATAGGTTTTTATGTCTGCTCTCTCTTAGATTCTGTAAGCAAGTACATAGCTGATGGGATAATGTTGATGTCTATTCTAAGTACATATTATACATCTGATATTTTATTTCCCTACTAAGTACAAGTTGTACATCATAGTAGGAAGCTCCTGACAAAGCAAAGAGGTCTGCCACATAGAAAAGGGGCCAGATAGGGGCTGAGGGAAGGGCAGCTCCCAGCAGCCAACTCTGGAGTAGGACTACAGGAGAGAAGGACTGCTGTCACCATCCCGACAGACCATAGCCCTTCTCTCTTCTACCCCTCTTCTTTCTTGATCACCCTGCAATGCCTCCCTTGGAAGTCCCTAAAAAGTATAGAAGCCCATTTACCAAGTCACATGGTCGGATGCCTGGCAGTAGGAAAATCCTGTATTCATCCCAGTAACTCCATGCTCCTCCCTTTTTTAAAATGAGACATAGCCTTGTTAAATGCTAAGTGGGGCCTGGAGAGGTAAGCACCGACCTGGCAAGTACAAGGCCCCACGTGCCAGGCGCGCTGTCTCGGCCCCAGACGCAATAAAAAAATAAAATAAAAATAACAATGATAAATTGTCCAGGCTGGGCTCAAAACTCCAGATCTTCTGCCTCAGCCTCACAGAGTCCTGGGATTACAGGCACAGGCCACCATGCCCAGCTGTGTGGCCTCTGTAAACAATGCTGAGACATTAGAGGAGGTTTTTTGAGCACACATAGAAACCCACTTTCCCTGTGGGCTGAGCTGCAGATAGAGATCCAGATTTCGTTTCAGCCTCACGTCCAGGAACCAGCTTTGCATGCATCATTTGGGCCAATTTCCCAGCACCCCTGGGCAGGAAACAGTCCAGGCCTCTGCGTGGCCCGGGCCCAGGGCCAACTAGGAAATCACAAGCTCAGAGCTGGTAATCAACAACAGCAGGGGACAGTCGTCTTTCATGACTAAATTCTGGCTTTTCCCACGTTTCGAATATTTCTCCTTCCTTGCCTGTTTTGAATTTTTTTAACTTTATATTATTTTATTTAAACCTCATCTAATTATTTGTGTTATGGCTGGCTCAGCCTGCCCTGGGGGTGGGGGACACCACCACAACATGTGGTGCTAGGGATCGAGCCACTGTCCCTGCGCTTGCCTAAACTTTCTTAGGCAGGCGCTTTAGACCACTGAGCCAGTTTGCCGGCCCCATTTTGAATTTAAGAACCAATTATAAGTCAGTTTTTCACTGGAAGGATCCATTCCTGTATCTCTCAATACTGGATACTGGAGAAGAGTCTAAATTCAAATTTGGGGGCCAGCAAGATGGCTCAGCAGTCTAAAGCGCCTGCTTAGGCAAGCTTAGGCAACCACAGGGATGGTGGTTCTATCCCTGGCACCACATGCTGCGCCAGCCCCATCCCCAGGGCAGGCTGAGCCAGCCATAAAAAAAAAAAAAAAATCATAAATAAATAAAAACACGTAATAAATTCAAATTTGGTTGTTTAGAATTGCAGCTATTGCTGAACACAATGCGGACTTCCTGTAAAGACTGGACATGAAGGCGCAAGCTGCCCAGGCTGCAGCTGGTATGGAGGGGAGCTCCGCGAGGCTGACACCTGGGAGTCAGCTGCTTATCAGAAGGATCAGAGTCAGGCTGAGGCAGGAACTGGGGTGCTAGGGCTCTTCCGGTGGGGTTGCATGTTCCTCAGCTCAAGGGACCCTGCTGGGTAAAGAAACCTAATTACTGTAATTTTTGTCTTAAAGCATAACTTACTGTTCTTCTCTGGCCATGCATATGAGGACAACCCTCCTCACAGAAGCCATCCAGCCAAATGGCCCTTCTGTAGTTACGACCCCTGAGACATCTGGCTCAAACTGATGCAGGAAGAAAAAACTGACCTGGGGTGGATGACCTCCAATAGGGAACCTCGAAATGATATAGGGAAAACTGATCCCCAACCTGAAAAGTACTTGGGATGAGTTTGTGTTCTCTAAAACCGAAGAATGAATTTTAGGAACAAACGGAGGTAATGAGCAGAACATATTTATTGAGAGAAAGAAAGCTCCTATCTGAGGGACAGGAGGGGGGTTCCGAGTGGGTGTCCCCGGGGAAGCTGTCACTTCTAGGGACTTTTATAGAGGAAAACCACTATAAAAGTGGTGAGGCGGGTCTAAGGTTGTGAAGACATAGGAACTCGCTTAGGTGGGCATGAGGTAGGACAAAACTATGGGCAACCAATGAGATTACAAGCATCATTGCTCAGGTAAAATAGATTAAATCCGGTCTCTTCCGGTCGGGGGCTTGGGCTAGTGACTCAATTGGGCTCTTTCAAGGTGATTGATACCTATTTAGAATATCAATCCCTGATGCCCATCCCTAGGGAAGTGGGTAGCTGTATTTGCTTACTCTTGTCCTAAGAGCTGGCCCATGGCAGAGGAGTGCCTGTCTCTAGTTGTAAAGTCACCTTGTCTTCCATGTCATCCTTGAGAGCCTGGCTCTGTCTAACTGCCTATAATATTTCTATCTAATTCAGTTACCTACAACAAAACTATCACCATGAGAGCTCTGCATATTCCAAGATGTCCCATCCCTGATTCTTTCTTTCTTTCTTTCATTCTTTCTTTCCTTCTTTCTTTGTCTTTTTTGAGACAGGGTCTCCTATGCAATTCAGGCTGGCCTTGAGCTCACTTTGGTATCCTAGGCTGGTCTCAATCAAACTACACTGAACCTCCTGTCTCAGCCTTCCAAGTGCTGGGATTACAGGAGTGCGCCACCACTCCCGGCTCCATCCCTGATTCTTTCAAAGGTGTGGAGATCCCTTGCTCCAAGCTCTGAGAACCCCAGACCAGCAAGCCAGCCTTCTGACACCCGCTGGAGACTCCAGCAGAAGCCGTGTGACTCCATGGGGGAGAACCCACTCATTGCCTCTTTCTATTCCTCTCTCAGACATAAGCTTTCTTTCCACTAATAAATCTATTCTGCTTTAAAAAAAAAAAAAAAAAAAGTGACTCCTACAAGGTCTGGCCAGGCCAGGACGCCTGTCCCGTATGCCCTACGTGTAGATCAGGGTGGCCCCACAGTGAGCAACACCCTGACATACAGAACAGTGGCTTTCAGGCTGCACTTTGCCTGAGAGACTCCATTTTATGGAACATCAGTTTGCTCTATTTTGAATGCAGTGCCACACCACAGTGACTTGGGGATACATCTGTGCCGAAAGATGTTGGACACACCCAGATTACCAAAGAACAGCTCCCAGACACACAGCACAGTTGTAAGGCACTCACTAATGAATAAATTAATAAATTAATCTCACTAGAAGAAATCACCAGCAATCAGGCCACGTGGCTGCATGATGTGCAATGGATGTGGCTGCAGCCACCAACCTATCATCCCAGCCCACTGCTCGGTGAACGAGTTACAAAGCCAACAGCAAGGAACTCCCCACTTCAGCTCAGCTGTCTTCTCCTGCCCCCAACTCAAGCCACCAGCCCTTGGTACTGTGGCTTCAAATGCACACCTGCTTGGAACCAATTTCTTTTTTATGG
The DNA here is from genome assembly GCA_004027915.1 of Capromys pilorides. Lineage (NCBI taxonomy): Eukaryota > Metazoa > Chordata > Mammalia > Rodentia > Capromyidae > Capromys > Capromys pilorides. The sequence continues at coordinate 6,566 of PVKN010003498.1, forward strand.
GGGGGGGGGGGCAGGTCTCACTACACAGCTCTGACTCATAGCAATCCTCCTGTTTCCTGTCCCCCAGGTGCTGGGATTACGGGCGCATGCTACTGCGCCCAGACTCCATCACCAGCTCAGTGAGTTGGAGAGCAGGGCCGGCGCAGCAGGTGGGGGCAGGAATCGAACCCTGGCCCCTGTGCTTCCCTAAGCAAATGCTTATTCCGCTGAGCTATACCGCAGGTCTTTGTAACCATTTGTTTTTTGCTTTCTTGGTTCTGGGGAGTGAACCCAGAGCTTTCACACTGGGCCGGGACCCTGATTTTCTATTTTGAGACAGGGTCATGTTGAACCACTTAAATTGTCCAGAATAGACTCAAACCAGGCCATCTGGGGTGACTGCTCACAGTTCTTTGTAGCCTTTCTGTAACCTCTGCACCTGTGTCATCGTGGGCATTGTGACGTGTGACTTTAGTGTTAGATGTAACAGCAGCCAAGTGTGGAATAAAACACCCTAGTGTCTGCGATCACTGGCCCTGAGTGGATCCTGAGGAATTCTCGGCTTGTTATTCAACAGATGCAATACTGGGTGATCGAAGGTGAAGCCAGGACCCGGGCTGGGTCACCCCCCACCCCAAACCCCCAGGTCACAGCCTTGGCCCAGAAGGAACCGGAGGTCTTTGTCTGAGGGAGCCTGACAAAATTAACAGTTCTTGGCACGCCCTAAAGCCAGGCCTAGCGCACAGAATTCCGAGCCACACCCACTTCTGCCTCCCGCTAGCACTGGCTGGGCTCCATCCCCACTGGGGAATTCCCCGCCGGGTGCGCCCCACCCCTTCCCGGGCAGGCCCTTCCTCTTCCCGGGCAGGCCCTGCCTCCTCCTTGTCCCTCTGCTGGCTCCCTGTTCCACCCACCCGAGTCCCTGCGTCACTTCGGGGAAGCGTGGGCGCAGGGAGGGGGCTGGACCACCGTCCTCAGGATCCCTGCCCACAAACCGCGAAGCTCCGGATGACGCTGGCCCCACCCCCACTGGTGTTGCTTAATCTTGCGCCCTTCTCTGCGCTCCTTACGAGCCCGGGGTGGCGCTGGAGACGCCCGATGTGCTGCGCCCGGGGCTGCACCGCCACCTGGTGGCCACCGGTGCAAACTGTAGTCTGGGGGCGGGGCGGGGAGTGGGCGCCGAGCCTTCAAGACGCCTGGTCGGGCCCCTACGTGGGTCGCGGGTCTGTAGCTCTCCTGGGCAGCCTGAGCTTAGACTTGTAGCTGTGGGAGAGGCTGCTGGTTTCTGTTTTGACCCGGCTGTTACTGGTCGTATCCCAGTCCCAGGTACTGGGCTCACCTCGTGGCTCTTAATACAACACATGGGGCTGGCTAAATAGCTCAGCAGATTAAAGTACCTGCAAGCAGCACAGAAGCGAGAGGTGCCATCCCCGGGCCTGCCGGGCCAGACCCGTCCCCCGGGGTGCGCTGAGATGGCAATGGAGACTGGGCATGGGGGCACAGCCTGTAATCCCGGCTCTTGGGAAGCTATAAACAGAAGGATTACGAGTCTGATCTAGTAGTGAGACCTTGAACACCCTGTAGACACTTCCCTAAAAAATGCTAAGTAACTAACTAACTAAATAAATAAATACAACACACAGATTTGTGACCCTGGTCGTCCCCAGGTTGCACTAGTGCAAGAGCGTTGGTTAGGTGACAGCCTGCAGACTTCTGGCCTGGGGACAGCTGCTGGAAGGCCCTGGGACAGGCAGGGGTTGAGAGCTCCTCTAGCGGAAGCTGTAAGAAACAAGAGGAAGTAAAATGTGTAGCAAGAAGAGGATTTATGTAAAATAAAGATCTGAGCCGGGCCACAGGTTCCAAGGTGCCAAAAGCAGTTCTTACAGAGTGAGGGAATTAAGGCCTGCTGTTTGCTCCATCGTTCTTTCAGTCTTGGTCACTGGTCTGGCTCGTGTTTTCGCAGGCTCTCCTGCCCAAAGGGCTGAATGCCCCTTGACCTGGAATATGTGCAGTAAACAGATTTTACAGGTTATGTAATTACAGTGCATGGAAGAACAAGGGTAAGGGTTCCCACTGCCAGGCAAATGTCCACTGGCTTTTCCTGGCCCCAGCAGAAGCGTACAGACTGACGGACTGGCCAAGGTTGTTTTGACTCCGGCATAGCCAGCCTCGTGCTGGGCCCGTCTACTCTCCCAGGTGAGGAGACAGCTGTCCACAAAGCCTCAGCCCTCCCAGGACAGGAATCAGGGAGGTGCAGACTCAGCCCCAAGCTGCTACCCCAAGTCCCAGAAGGAGCACGGTGGGACAGACAGCAGTTATGGGCACAGCCGACCCTAGCATTTCACACTTGACATGACCGACCCTTTCTGAGGGCCTGATACACGTTCCCTCGAACATCACAGGCATGTCCTGGTTCAGCTGGGAGCCTCAGCATGTCTGCTGTCCCTCGAGGCTGACTTCATACTATGCTGACCCATGACCTGCTGGGCAGGGCCGGCCAGTACCCTCTGCCAAGGAGCCTGGAGCCAGAAATCTGTCTCCAAGCCAAGACAACTGGTTCCCTGGGGGTTCAGCGATAGGATCTAAGGGGTTGATGGCAGTAATTACAGGTAGCAGAAGACAGGCCCACACCCAGTCATAGGCATGGAAGCCACATCTAAATTTATGACCCTGGATGGGTGAGATAGCTTAGGCAAGCACAGGGACTGCGGTGCAATTCCCAGCACTATATGCTGAGCTGGCCAGTGAGACCAGGCATGGCGGCATAAGCCTGAAATCCCGGCGCTGGAGAGGCTGAAAACAGAAGGATCCCTACAAGTCAGAGCTGCATAGTGAAACCCTGTACCAAATGTAGATAGATAGATAGATAGATAGATAGATAGATAGATAGATAGATAGATAGATGACCCAGGGGCACAGCCACCACCATGGAGACTTGGGGTGAACAATGCCTAGCATCTGCAGACAGGATGGTATATATGGCTCAACCCAATGCCTTTTTGACATATGTCAAAAAATTATCCCCCAAAAGAAATTTACAACAATCTGAACTAAATGAAAATGAAAACACGACTTACCAAAATTCATGGAATGCCATGGAAACAGTACTGAGAAGGAAATCTACAGTACCACCAGGTGCACATAATATAAGAGAAAAGACCTGAATTAGTAATCTGAACACCCACCTTTAGAAACTACAGAAAAGTAGAGCAATGTAAGTACTAACTCAAGCAGAAGAAATAACAAAAGCCAAGGCAGAAATTGGTGAAATTGAGGGGACACCCCATTCGGGATCCCCCTCCAGTCTCTCTTGGACAGGAGCTTTCTTTCCCTCAATAAATATGTTCAGGGCTGGGGAGATAGCTCAGTAGAATAAGTGCTTGCTTGGCAAGTGCAAGGGCCTGAGTTCAATCCCTGGTCCCGCAAAAAAAAAAAATAAATAAATAAATAAATAAATATGTTCTGCTCATTAAAAAAAAGAAAAGAAAAGAAAAGAAATTGGTGAAATTGAAAACAAGCAATTAATAGAAAAGTGAATGAAACCAAAACTTTGTTTTTTGTTTTGTTTTGTTTTGCAGGACTAGGGCTCGAACTCACAACCTTATACTTGCCAGGCAGACACTTGTGCCACGGAGTTATCTCCCCAACCTCAAACTTTGTTCTTCGAAAAAAAATTTTCAATGACTTGATAAATCTCTGTTCTGGCTTACCACAAACAGAGAAAACAGAAATTGGACCGGGGATATAGCTCAGCAGCGTAAGTGTCTGCCTGGCAAGTGCAAGGTCTTGAGTTCAATCCCTGGTACCAAAAAGGAGACAAAGCAAAAATTACTCAGTGAGAAAAACCCTCACTGCTTGCCCCACAGTCATGAAAATAATTATAAAAGAATAGTATGTGTCTACAAATTTGATGTTACATGAAATGGACTGATTTCTTGAAAGACACAAACTACTCAATTCACACAAGGAAAAATAAACAATAAGCATATATCTAATATAGATATAATCAATTTTCCGTATTGAACTCAGAGCCTTGCAAGCTTCCCTATCACTAAACTACACTCCAGCCCTCCATTGGCAAATTCTACCAAGTACTTAAAGAAGTTATACCAATGCCCTATGATTTCTTCTGGAAAATAGCAACAAGAACACTTTTTAATTCATTCTGGGGCCAGTATTGCCCTGATAAAATCAAAACAAGATGAAGACATAAGAAAAAGAGAAAACTACAGACTAATATCTCTCATGAACTAATATCTCTCATACAAAAGTCCTCAATAAAATATCAGCAAATAAAATCTCACAGCATAGAAGAATTCTCCATCACAGTCAAGTGGGGTTTGTTGGAGGGAAGCAAGGCTGGTTCAACATTAGAGAGCCATGAATCTAATGTCATCCATCTCATGACAAGGTAAGGAAGAAAAAACACACTAACTCATCGGTTGATGCAGGAGAAACACTTGACAAATTCCAATACTAAATTCATGACTAAAACTCTCAAGAACTAGGGACCAAGGAGAATTTCCTCAACTTGATAGGGAGCCTTAAAAATGCACGGTTAACATCAGACAGTGGAGAGAAACTATGTTTTTCCCTGAAATCAGGAGCAAGATAAGGGCACCTCCTCTCCTCACTCCAGTTCAGTACTGTACTAGAAATTCAGGCCGACAAAATAAGAATAAATAAAATATGTGCAATTAGAAAAAAATAGAAATATCTTGTTTGTCGATGACATGACTATATAGGAAACCCAAAAAAATTTAAGAATAAAAGTCCTGGAACTAATAAAGAATTATAGCAACATTGCGGGACACAAAGTTAATATCTATGTGCAACAGTCACTTGCTTCATATACACTAACAATAGACAAGGGAACTTTGACATTTAAAACATTAGCGTCACAAGAGTAAAATACTTGGATATAAATCTACAAATGTGTATAGTATCTGCAGGAGGACAACTACAAACCTCTGATGAAAGAAATGGAAGACATAATTAAGTGGAGAGACAGTCCATGTTTATCAGTAGGAACACAAGGGCCAGAGATATAACCAGTGGTAGAGTGCCTGCCTAGCAAGCACAAGGCCTTGAGTTTGATTCCTGGTGCAAAAAAAACGGCGAGGGGGCTTTCAGGTTAGCTCAGTGTTTTAAACACCTGTATGGGCAATCCCAGTCAGGCACAGGGGACGGTGGTTCAATCCCCAGACCCACCCTTAAGGCAGCCTGAGCCAGCCAAAAGAAAAGAAAAATCTGTATCAGTAGGAACACAATATTGTCACAATATCAGTTCTCTCCATTTTGATCTGTAGATTCAATATAATCCCAAACAAAATCCTAGCAAATTACTTGTGAATATTGACAAGCTGATTCCCAAGTGCACAGAAGAAGTCAAACACCCAAAATAGTGACACCTTGCTGCAAGAGCAGCAGAGCTGGAACTGGTGCAGAGGGCCCACTTGGCCACAGACACCAAGGGAGCCTGGCACCGGCAGAGGCACGGACCAGCAGGCTGGGCAACAGGAGTAAGAGCCCAGAACAAAAGCATGAAAGCGCTACCAAATGCCTTTGACAAAGGAGTGCGCAGAGGAAGACCATCTTTTAAAACATTGTGGTTTAACAATTGGATCTGTTATGGCTTGTGTTGGATGTCCCCCCCAAACCCTCGTGTGGCCGTAGATGGGGCTTTTTCAGAGGTGGCTGGATCTAGAGTGTGTGATTGATTCATGGTGTGATTAAGAATGTGTGATTAGGGCCAGCGAGATACCTCAGCAGACTAAAGCACCTGTTTAGGCAAGTTTAGGCAAGCACAGGGGCCACAGTTTGATCCCGGCATCACATGCCACCCCAGCCCCATTACCCAGGACAGGCTGAGCCAACCACAGCATCTGGGGCATAGCGGTGTATGCCTACAATCCCAACACGGGGGAGGCTGAAAACAGGAGGATCACTATGAGTCCGAGCTGAGTAGTGAGACCCTGTAATAACCAAATACATTTTATTTTATTCTATTTTATTTTATTTTTTGCAGGACCAGGGTTCGAACTCATGATCTTGCACTTGCCAGGCAGGCACATGTGCCATGGAGCTATCTCCCCAGCCCCAACAAAATACATTTTAAAGAAAGAATGATTACCAATGTGGACTGGTCCACTGAGTGGTTTGGCACCACCGTTATCACAGCAGCCTACACAAAGGATAAAAGGGGCACAAAGGTTCTGGTAAACCTCCTTGCTGCTTTCGCTACCCTGTAGGCCCCATGAACTGTTTCTACTCTGCCATACACCTCTGCAACACCACTCTACCTTAGAGCTAACTGGCTGTGGACTGAAACCTCTACAAATGTAAGCTATCAACTCCTTTCCCCCTTTAACTCTGGGTGTCAGGTACTTTGTCTCAGCAATGAGATAAGTAACTAAGATAGGCTTTTATTATTTTATTTTGCAGAACCGGGGATCGAACTCAGGACCTTGTACTTGCCAGGCAGGCACTTGTGCCCTGGCCCCAAGATAGGCTTTTATTTTTTTTATTTTTTTATTATTTTTTATTTTTTTTAAAGCAGAGCTTACTTTTTTTAAAATTTTATTTATTTATTTATTTGTTTGCTTGTTGTGTTTGTTTATTTATTCATTTTGTGGCTGGCTCAGCCTGCCCTAGTGGTGGCGCTGGCGCAGCATGTGGTGCCGGGGATCGAACTGCAGTCCCCGCAGTTGCCTGAGCCCTCCTAAGCAGGTGCTTTAGACCACTGCACCATCTCGCCGGCCCCAAGATAGGCTTTTAGACTTTATAAGTTTTACAAAAGTAACTCAAAAATTGACTGTAGACTTAAATGTAAAATGAAAAACTGTAAACTTCTAGAAAATAATATTAGAGAGATCTAGGTAAGCTTGGATTTGATGTTGATTGATTTGCGTGTATGTGTGTGTGTGTGTGTGTGTTTGCATGTGTGTGTGTGTGTGCTTGCGTGTGTGTGTGTGTGTGTGTGTGTTGATTGATTTTTGTGGCACTGGATCAATTCCAGGGCCTGATACAAGCTAAACATCCACTACCAGTGAAGTGTACCACCAGCTCTGGCAGTAATTTTTAAACATACAATGATAAACACAGTCCATGAAAGAAAAAAGTCAACAAGTTGGACTTTGTTAAATGTATTCTAATATAAGAGAGTTTTTAGGGTTTTGTTGTTGTTTTGGCTTTGATCTGGTGTTTTGAGACATGGCCTCGAACTTGTGGCAGTCCTTCAGCCTTGGCCTCCCAAGTGCTGGGATTACAGGTGTGTACCTCATGCCCAATGGATATACAATTATATCCAGAATATAAAAACCTTTAAAACTCAACAATAAATGAACTGTCTACCTATAAGCCTAGTACTCTGGGAGACCGAGGTGACAGGATTCCAAGTTTGAACCCAGCCTGGGCAATTTAGTGACTCAGTGAGATCTTGTCTCAAAAAATTGAAAAAGGTCTGGGGATGCAGCTCAGTGCAAAAGTCCTGGGTTCAGTCCTGAATACAGCAAAGCAAGGAAAAAAAAAAACAAAAAACTAAACTTAGTATCTGCCAAAGGATTAAACAGACACCTCACCAGACAAGTCACACAGATGGCACTTACAAGTATATGAAAATCTGCCCACGTCATGCACCATAACAAGATACCAATATCTGCATACAGAAAACGATGACTGGGAAGCATAAGTATCTGAGTTCGAACCCTGGTACCAAAAGAAAAATGGCTGTAATCCAAAAGCTGAGCACCTAGTGCTGGTGAGGATGAACAACAGGAGCTCACTTTCATTGCTGGAGAAAGCACAAGTCAGTGCATTTTGGAAAAACACCAAGGGGGCACAGGGGGAGGCCAATGGATATAGAAGGGGAGGGGCGGGGGCAGAGAGGCAGCAGCCCAGACGGGGACACACCGCAGTGGGTAAATCTCCATGGATGAAAACATTTAACATACAGTGATAAGGGGTACAGGATCCCAAGAGAGAATGACACAGGCTGACCTGAGCTGAATGGCTTCAGAACGAGTGTCACCTGAGGCTACAGGTGAAGGGAGCCACAGAACTCTGCGCTGTGCTGGTGGAGTTGCCTCCCTCAGAGGGGCTCCAGGAGGGTAGGGGAGTGGGTCTGCAGATGGAGGCATAGGCAAAGGGTGGGCACTAGAGGCAGAAGAGCTGGTGTTTCTTATACATGGGCTCCCGGGGGTGCACGCACAGAAGCATGTACACACACACACACACACACACACACACACACGCACTGTGTGCTTTCTGCTGAGCAGGCATGAACGAGTCACCAACCCAGAGGCACTGGGCCTTCCCAGACCCAGAGTGTGGCTGCTGACCTACTCCATACTCCCTGGGAAGCCTCCTACTCCAGGACCGGGGCAGGAAATGCATAAAAAAAGAGCATGTAGTATCTTGCAGTGACAAAAACAAGTACTTGGGGAAACAAAGCAAACCAAGAGCAGCTAAAGAGCTCCAAAGGGCCAAAGCTGCAACATTTGAGCAACAATTTAATAAAGTAGCAATACACCATAACCTAAAGTGTTCTGTAAATATCCAGGATCTCATAGTGTAAACATTATTAAATAAATTGATAAATGGGAGAAGAGTATCAGATGCCTGTGTGAAATTTCAAGTGTCTTCTGTAGACACTGCATCTTGCGAGGAGCCCACCCAGGTCCCCACTTCACACGTGACTGCGCGTGCCATGCCAGCAAGAGCATGAGACGGGGGAGCTGCAGTGGAGACCCTCGGGTCCAGCGTCAGCAGTGGGGACCAGGAGAACGTGAGACAAAGGGTGTGCAGCCCCAGGGCTTCCTCCTCACACCGTGACCCATCGTAATGGCCAGTGTTACCATTTGCCTCTAGGTGTTCCCCCAAAGCCCATGCAGTCATGGAGCGGGCTTCTACAGTTTGCGATCGACTAATGAACCACTGGGATTATGGGTCTGAGTACTGCTGTGAGTGCTACACCCAGTCTGAGTTGGATAGGCTGAAGGTAACATAAGAGAGACAGAGTGGTAGGCTCTGTGGCTGCCACCCTGGTGTGGTTCCTCTCTCTTGCCATTGCTGCTGCTGCTTCTCCATTTTGCTCTCTTGCTCTTTACCACCGCCAAGAAAGGCTGCCCTGTGTCACATGACACTCTGCCTTAGAGTCGGCTGAGTATGGCCTGAAACCTCCAGAACTGAGCTAAATAAACCTTTCCTTCCTTCATTTTGAGTGTCGGGCATTTGTCCCAGCAATGAGATGAAAGTAACTAAGACAGTGAGGAAAACATCAGTCACATGCGGACCATGTGGACAGAAGGAAATCCTGCAGTCCAGCTGCCTGAGTCCTCAGAGACAGAAGCGCAAGCAAGCCTCTGTCCCAGAGAGAGGAGCTGAGGAGACTGAGGATGAAAATCACTGGGCCCTGGACGGGAATCTGGGGTGGAAAATGAGGAAGCTGAGGAAATATGAAACAGGCTTTAGGGGCAGGGGAGAGAGCTCAGTAGAATAAGCGCTTGCCTGAGTTCAATTCAAATCCCAGTTCCAGAAAGAGAGAAAGGGAGAGTGGGAGAGAGGGAGGGAGGGAGGGAGAGAGGGAAGGAGGGAGAGAGGGAGAGAGAGGAGGCATTATTTGGTTAAAAGTAGTGTAGCAACATAGTTTCTTTTTTTTTTTTATTTAAGGGAAGGGTCTATAGGGTCTTCAGGGTCTCACTACTAGGCCAGACTCATAGTTATGCTCCTGTTTACAGCCTCCCTAGAGCTGGGATCACAGGTGTGTGCCACCACACCCAGTCTCAGTTGCTATCTCAGCATGCCCCAGGGATTGGATCAAACTCCCAGCCCCTGCATCTGCTTGCAAGGATTTTAATCTAATGAGCTATTTGGCTAACTCAGCAATATAGTTCCTTAACTCTAACAAACATACCATCTGAAGGCAGGATGTTAGTAACAGAAGCCTAGGATTGGGAACTGTGTTATCTGCTCAGTATTTCTGATAATCTAAAGCTATTCTTTTTCTTTTTCTTTTTTTTTTTCTGTCTTTTTGAGATAGGATCTCACTATGCAGTTCAAGCTGGCCTTGAGCTCACTTTTGTTTTTTTGTTTTTGTTTTGTTTGGGTTTTTTTTTTTTGTCTTTTTGAGACAGGGTCTCATTATGCAGCTCAGGCTGACCTTGAGCTCACTTTTTGTAGCCCAGGCTGGTCTCGAACTCGCACTGATCCTCCTGCCTCAGCCTCCCAAGTGCTGGGATTACAGGCATGCGCCACCATGTCTGGTTTAAAGCTATTTTTTTTTTGGCAGGACCAGGGATTGAACTCAGGACCTTGCACTTGCCAGGCAAGTGCTTATTCTACTGAGCTATCTCCCAGCCCCTAAAGTTATTCTTTTTTTTTTTTTTTAATTTTTTATTTATTTATTTGTTTGTTTGTTGTGTTTGTTTGTTTCTTTATTTATTCATTTTGTGGCTGGCTCAGCCTGCCCTAGTGGTGGCGCTGGCGCAGCATGTGGTGCCGGGGATCGAACTGCAGTCCCCGCAGTTGCCTGAGCCCTCCTAAGCAGGCGCTTTAGACCACTGAACCATCTCGCCGGCCCCCCTAAAGTTATTCTTAAAAGCTAAATATCTCCCTCTTTTAAACTGCTATATGTGGGGCTGGGGATTTAGCTCAATGATACAACACCTAACTGGCAAGTGTGAGGTCCTGAGTTTGATTCCAGACACCCCCCCAAAAAATAAGTAAATAAACTGCTAAAGTTGATGTAGTTCGTACTCCCTCACCTCACTGACTGGGCCCTCTGGCCACACCTCAGCCCCAACACTTCCTCGCCAGAGCTCTGAGAATGACTGATGGGAACTCAAAACAGCTGCATGCAAATGAGACCCAGCAGCATGGCATGGCAGGCCAAGGGTCATCTCACTTGGGAAGCAGGGGCGTGTGGTAGTAGAATGGGCCGTGTGCAGAAGAAAAAGAAGCACCGAGTGACTTGACCTACAGATGTCTATATGTGAGAGGCCAGGTAAGGACAACCAAGACCTGACTGGCCTCCTCTGTGCGCACAAAGGAGAAAGGCCACAGCTGTGCCCCCTTGGCAACATGCAAGGGTGATAGCATGTTGCAGGTTCTGGGGAAAAGCAAGCACGGCTGAGCCCTGCTTGTTCACCGGGATGCATACTAACAGAAAAGAGAAGGCCAATAACCTTGGGCTACTTTAATTGCTCATACCGATGTCTACGTGAAGAAAGGCAAGATGAGTCGAGCCTCTGGCTCTGCCTACCACTGTGGCTACCACCTGGTGTGGTTCCAATGCTCAGCAGCCAGCAGGCCTTAGCGAGACCCAGTCAGCGCAGTCAGCACCACGTGCCTACCCCCAACTCCAGGAACTCAGAGCTCTAGCCCAGAAGTCACAACTAGTCTACCAGAAACAAGGTCCTGGAGCCTTCCATAGGACATGGACTTGTGCCCCACCCTGCAGTCATGTGGACTTAGTGGGCAGAACAGCACATTCCCTTAACATGTCAGAAAGACACATATGGGTCATGAGTAGAATATTCCACAGAAAACTGGACCTGGGAGGGCGCACCTGTCATGCTAGCACCAGGGGAGAAAAGACCCTCCTCTGCCTCTCCTCCCCCTGCTGGAGTCGTGCAGAGTCCGCCTTGCTCTCTCTGCCTGTGAGCTACAACCTATTCTTCTCTCACCACTCACTTTGCAGGACCCTCCTTCCTCTCCACCTATATGTTGAAGTATTTTCTCTTCCCTGGTCGCATTGGCTCCAAGTCTTCTCCATGTCCTGTGTGTACACAGTCCCCTCTTCCTGCTCCTCTCTCCCCTGCATATACACAGGCTCCTCTACCTCCCTGTGTTTCTGTGTGCTAGTTCCTCTCAAGCTACAGAGGGCGACAAATCTATGTCATCATTCCTGACCAGCAGCCCCTCAAATGTGGACATTATGGACAGGACTGGCCTGCACAGCTGCTGCCAGGCCGCTTCACCAGGACTCCTGCTCTGGGTGGGAGTGCTTTGGTCATGAAGGAAGGCCAGGCATTGATTCCATGTCCTCATACTATGGACTCCATTTGCCAGGCCAGACCCAGGTACAGGACTTCCACACATGGATGCCAATAGCAGAGACCCCAAGACTACATCCCATCCAGAAGAGTGCTTTGCTTTTACCAAGACTGGCACCTATTCAGTAGACAAACAGACCTTCCAGGGCTCATTCTGACAAAGGAACACCCACCACCATGGAACATCACATACCATTCCATTCTGCTAGAGAAGCTGACCCTCACACTCTCCCAAACAGAGCACTCTGCTCCACACTAGCAATCTTTCATATACCGTGGTGTCATAACTCCATGGTTTTCCAAACAGCACAATATCTTAGCCTCATGTTTTCCCACATGGCAAGGTTTCCCACACAGCATACTGTTCCATCATGATCTTCCACACAGCATACTGTTCCATCCTACAATATTCCACACAGTACATTCTATTATCTTATCAAGGTGTTCCACCCTCAGTCTTCCATACAGCACAGTTTTCCACCCCTACAGTCTTTCAAACATCACTGTCTTTTACACAGTGGGGAGTTTCACTCTCATGGCCTTGCACAAGACAGTGTTCAGTCTTCACAGTCTCTCACACAGCAATGCATTCCCCACTTATAAACTTCCACACAGCAAGGTGTTGGACTCTTTGACAGTTTACTTCACTACAAAGTGTTTCACCCTCTCTCTCTTTGACACAGGAAGTGTTTCACCCTGAAGCTCTTAGGACAGCAAGAAATTCCACTATCATACTCTTCCACATGGGAAGTGGTTCTATTCTCATGGTCTATCACACAGCAGTGGTTTCTACATTCATGATCTTCCTTACAACACAGATTTCCACACAGCAAGGTGTTTGACCTTATCTTCAATTCAGTATTCTATTTTACCCTCGTGTTCTCCCACACCGCACAGTCTCCCACCCTCTCAGTTTTCCACACAGAATATTCATCCATACTGCATGGCATACCACCCTATGGTCTTCCATAAAGGAAAATCTTTCCCACAACAGTGTTCCATTCTCAAGCTCTTCTAAACAGTAAAGCACACCAAACAGCAAGGTGGTTCATTCACACTGTCTTCCACAAGTAAGGTGTTCCACCCTCACAATCTTCAGTACACTCTGGAGTGCCTTCTGCAAGGTCTTCCACAGAGCATGTTATTCTACACTCATGGTCTGCCACACAGCAGTTCTACATAATATAATCTTGCACATTGAAAGGTGTTCCACTCTTATGGTGCTCCACAAGACTGTTCCACCCTCGATTTGCAACACAGTAAGGACTTTCTCCCTTTCAAGTTCATCCATATAGCATGTTATTCCATCCTTCAGTCTTTCTCAAAGCCAAGTGTTCAGCCCTCATAATCTTCCACACTGAACACTATTCTACCACCTTCCACATAATAGTCTTCCATGCTCATGGTCTTCCATGTTCTACACAGCACCATGCTCCATCCACCCTTACATCTTTTAGACAGGAAAGATGTTCCACCTCCACTGATTTCACAGAGCAAAGTGTCCCACCTTCAATGTACCTTACATTCTGGTAAGGGACCTAACCAGGTCATCCACCTTCCTGGTCTTCTACACAGCAAAGTGTTCCACCCCTATGATCTTTCACAGAAATGCTTTGTACTCCCAATGTCTTTCATACAGTGAGAAATTCTGCAACCAAATCTTCCACACAGCCTAGTATCCTACGCTCATAGTCTTCCATACAACAGCATGCCTACATGCACTATCTTCCACATAGCACTATTTCCCAACTTCATAGTCTTCTACATAGCAAGTCTTTCCACACAGCATGGTGTTCAACTCATTTGATCTTCCACATAGCATAATCTTCCACACATCCAAGTGTTCCACCCTCATCATCTTCCACATAGCATGATCTTCCACAGTGAATAGTTTTCCATATAGCAAGTATTCTACCTTCCTATCCTTCCATATACCAAGGCTCCCTCCCCTCACTGTCTCTCACACACCAATGTGTCTCACCCTTCCAGTATTCCACACAGCAAGATTTTTCACCTTCCACACAGCACAGTCTTCCACACACAGGTCTTCCAAACAGCAAGGTCTTCCACATAACACACAATACAACTCGCTTGATTTTCCAGACAGTATTGTCTTCCACCCTCATGGTCTTCTATACACCATGTTCCACTGTCACAGCATACAGCAAGGTTTTCCACCTTCACTGTCTCCCACATAGCATAGACCTCCACCCTCACAGTACTTGTTATGGTTGACACAGTATATAAACTTGAGAAGCCTAGAAGCTTACCTAAGTAACAGCATTTTTACAACCTTACCTTCTCTAGGATGTTATTCATTGTATCAATTTAGGAAGTTTAGAAGTTTAATCCACACAGCATGGGGCTCTGTCTTCCACACAAACACTGTCCCACCCTCATAGTCTTCCAAAAGTTATAATCTTCTGTTCAGCATATTTCACACACAACATGATGTTCCACCCTCAATCTTTCACCCTCACTTTATTCCACAGCATATTCCATCCTCATGGTTTTGTTTTTATTTTATTTTTTTGATCTTTTTGAGACAGGGTCTTGCTATGCAGTTCAGGTTGGCCTTGAGCTCACTTGTGTAGCCTAGTCTGGTCTCGAACTCATACTGATCTTCCTGCCTCAGCCTCCCAAGTGCTGGGATTATAGGCATGTGCCACCACACCCAGCTTCTTGTTTTGTTTTTAGTTATTTATTTTGTGGGACCGGGGTTCGAACTCACAACCTTAAACTTGCTAGGCAGGCACTTGTGCCACGGAGCTGTCTCCTCAGCCTCTTTATTTTGTTTTTAGATAGGATCTCACTATGTAGTTCAGGCTGCCATGAACTCACTGAGTAGTCCAGGCCAGCCTCAAATTCACAGCAGTCCTCCTGCTTCAGCATCCTAAGTGCCGGCATTACAGGTGTGTGCCACTCTCATGGTCTTCCACATGGCACACTGTTCCAGCCCGCAGTCTTTCTTCCACACAGCCTTCTGCACAGCAGCCTCCCACTCTTGAGACTTTCCAGACAGCATTCTTCAACCCTCACAGCATTTTCCCCACTGCACAGCTGTCCAAGGAGCTCACTGTCTCACCCCATCCCAGATTGCCTTTGAGTAGTTTTAGCTCCATCTATGTAGCCAGACCACGGGACTGGGGACATGCCCTGCATGTGCCAAACAATCTGAATCAGCATTGCACCTATGGTTTTCCAAGGCCAGGATTCCTAGATCTAGAGATCAGACAGCAGAAATGGCTGTTTTCTTGACTATCATCACTCCTACTGGTCTGTTAGTGAATTTTTGCTTCCTATTCCTGTAACCCTGTACTCCTGTTCCAGAGGTTCTAAGTTCTGGGATACCAACACATCTTGGCTTGCCAAGAAATTTTCCAGCCTTACAGTCGCATGTCCTATAATCCAGGAAGTCCTCCGCAAGCCCTAGTGCATTTGACTCAGGGATGTAGTACGAAGACAATGAGACCCAGTCATTGGTTCTCACACCAGGGGCACAACAGAGGAGGTGGCTTACAGCCAAGGTGCTGCTGTCTGGGGGACTCAGGTTTCATCGCAGAATGGAATGAAGAGGCAATGTTCAAAAGGAGGGTCCTTGGTGGGGGTGTCTCCCCAAGCTCCTAAATCCTGCAAGAAATGACTACAGAAAACCAGACTGCATCACAGACAAACCTGCTGCAGTGCAGACCACCTCTAGAATGAAGGCTGGGGTCACCCCACCGGTAAAGGATTGCAGTGGGGTCACTGCTGCGCTGGCAGAGGGCCAAGAGGCAGTGTGCTTTGAAGAGGGCTATGGTAAATGCAGCTGTAGCCTGTGACTGCAGGCTAACAGTGAGTGCCTCTTACTGACCCTCCTGGGCTAACCAACCCTTTTCCCCTCTCCTACCCCCCACCCCATCCCGCAACCTAAAGTAAATGTCCTCCCAATAGCTAGTGTATGTCTCTGTGCTTATATTGACTCCCAAACACTCTCAAGGAGAAAAGCCTCAGCTATAAGAGCAACACCGAAAAGTGGGTAAAATGATTCTAGACTCAATTCTGAAGAGACACCTGGGGCCAGCAAGATAGCTCAGTGGATTAAGCGCCTGTTTTGGCAAGCACAGGAACCAGGGTTCGATCCCTGGTCCTGCATGCCACTCTGGCCCCACCCTCAGGGCATGCTGAGCCAGTGACCAAGTCCAGGCATGGAGGTGCATGCCTGCATCCCAGCACTGGGAAGGCTGAAAACAGAAAGATCACTATGAGTCCAAACTGTGTAGTGACACCCTGTACCAAATACATAAAATGAAAATAAATAAATAAACAAGAGACACCTGGTGCTGGGTGGAAGAGTTACATCATATATAAGCAAAGCCTGGTTTTCCTTCTAACATTTGGCAGTTAAACGTGGTATTAAAACAAATGTGCATGAGTGTTGCCAAGAAGCAACCCTGGGGGATTATTCCATTGCCTCCATGGCCAGGTAGAGACCCTTCCATCTGTGGTGGGAGCTGGACAGAGCTGGGAATCATTACTCTCCAAAAGGCCATCCCAGCTAACTGTAACAGCAGGCAGGAGAGTGCGTCAGCTTCCTCCCACAAACCCACCTCCCGCCCTTTATCCCACCTGCCAGTTTCTAGAAGCACACAGCAGAACCCCCAGCTGGTGACCCTTGAAGGCCACGGGGTCTAGAACTCAAACATTTGCTTCTGAAGATTGAAACATTTGCTGTTGAGTCAGATACCACCCCAGGAAGAGTAGCTGTCCTGTACCATCACCCTGTCTTCTCTCCACCCACAATGACTATGTGTTCATTTGTCCATTTCTCCCCAAGCAAACCTGAGCCCCATGCAAGGAAGGCCCTCTTGTGCCTTGTCCACATCTGTGCTCTGCTGGCTATGGCCCATGAAAAGCTAGGCAATGTCTCAGTCAAATTCTGTGAAATCTGGGGTCCCCACCACAGCACAGAAGTATCAAAGTACATTTCACGAACATGAAGACGCCCTAACTTCAGAAAGTGCGAGGGGGGCCTCTGGTGAAAGCACAGCAGACGAGGGGTGGGAAAAGTCTGAAGGTCAGAGCATGGCAGAAAGTGACCAACTTGACTTTGTGTCCCAAACGAGGACAGTGGGGATGGCGGGGCAGCGTCATTACAAGAAGCTTCTTGGAAATCTTCCAGCACCAGATTTCTCCCCCCTCCCCCAACCTGGATCACCTGTGACAGCCTACGAAAGACATAGGCATCACCCAACCCCAAGGCCAAGGCCACCCTGCTGTTCCCACGAGGGTGCACTAACTCCGGAGTGTGGAACCTTCAGATAACTAAGGCCCAAAGGCCCCATGCTCTGTCGTAATAACAGGGCCAAGATACCGTGGAGAGAACCTGGGCTCTGTGCTCCACCCGCATCAGAACCTGTGGAAGAGCTAAACCTTGAGGTGGCACAGTCACAGGCACGGAGACAGCCGGGAGGGCAGGGCTGGCAGCTGACCAGGGGCTGAAGCGGGCAGCGCAGTAGCCAGCTAAGAGCGAGGCACGTCCACACATCCAGCCTGGCAGATCACAGCAGGTGAGGGCAACTGAGCCCTCCTACCCACCCCACCCCACCCCACCCCACCCCCATGGCCAAGGCCCTGTGTCACAGCCTTCTGCTGCCCCGACTCTGGCCCTCCAGAGGCGTCCTCCACCTTGCTCGCACCAGCCCATCCTGGCTCCACCTGGCCCAAGTGCACATGCCCACCTTTGCCCTACTCTTTTCGGCCTCGCTGTTTCCAGGTTTCGGGAGACCCCAGAGCAGGGTGGCAGCCTTCCTCTGCCACCGCAAGGCTCCAGGCGCAGATAGCTCATTGTCACGGTCCGATTCCCAGACTCCCATCCTCCAGACCCCAGAGCCCAGGTGGATGCCGCGTCGGGGGCGGGTCCCCGAGCAACCCACCCCCTCCGCCCATTGGCCCCGCTCGCGCCAGCCACGCCTATTGGCCGAGCGGCGGCGGCGTGGGCAGCTGCGCGGCGCGTGCCGCTCGGTCCCGCCGCGGCCCAGGCGCGAGCAGCCGGCGCCCGGGTAGGGCGACCGGGCGGGGGCGCCGAGGAGCCGCTCCCGCTGCCCACTGGGGCTGCGGCGGGGACACGGGGTCGCGGCGGTGGCCAGCACGACGGACAAAGGGCCTTGCGGGGCCGCGGGCGCCGAGCGCGGCGGGGATGTGGCGACGGTCCTGAGCGCGGCGCGATGCCGTGGTTCCCGGTGAAGAAGGTCCGCAAGCGGATGAAGCTGCTGCTGCTGCTGCTCCTGCTCACCTGCGCCGCGTGGCTCACCTACGTGCACCTGAGCCTGGCACGCCAGGGCCGCGCGATGCGCCAGCGGCAGGGCCACGCGCGAGGTAGGGGGAAGGGCATGGCTGGACCCGGGCGGGCACGAGGTGTGGGCCTGGATAGACCCTCCCCGCCCGGCTTTTGCGGGCCTCAGTCCCCGAGATGGGTAGGGGCCCAGCCACCATCCCAACCGGAGCCTCAGCACAGCCAGGCTTTCCGCGGCGCCCGGGTACCCGGTGAGCGGCCCCTTGCTGTCCGTGCTGGCTCACACCCTAGAGGGGCCCCACAAACAAAGCAGCTCTTGTGGGCAAAATCCGGGAGGCTCTGAAACGCTGACCTTTGACACATACTTTGGGCGGAGATTACAGGAGGCCTTGCCTGGTGAAAGGCAGACGGGAAAGCAGGTGTCCTGACAGTGTGGGGACAGGCCACCAACATTGGTCCCTTAGAGAACACCCGCGTGGGGCCAGAGCTCAGTGCTGTACTCCTGCTCCTCCTTGGCTCCCAGGTCGCCAGACTCTTCACCACTGCTTACACCTCAGGGCTGCCACACATTCCAGAGACCCTGGCCCTGGGCCACCCCTAAAAGCAGCCCCCACCACCCCAGCTGTCATCAGCATCCTAATCCGGGAGCATCAGCCACTGCTGTTTTCCCCGCAGTCACAGGCCTCCCCAAGAACAAAGAGACTGAGTCTAGTAGGAAAGGGTGGAGACACAGGAGCCCCACTGCCAGAGCTTGGATCCTCGACTCACTTGCAGCAGCAGAGAAGCTGGTCACTGGCCCTGGCTCCTTAGCGGACAGGTGCTGTTCTGGGTCCTGGAAAGTCATAGCTGCCAAGGGCCAGCCCAGAGCAGCCTGGTTTGCACAAGCAGGCACCAGTGCCACATGCTGGGCTCTGAGTTGGGGTGGGCACCAGCCTGACACACAAGCCAAGCTGATAAGCCACCGAGCAGCTGGACAGGCCCAGAGCCTGCCCGTCTGTCAGGGAGGTGTCCAGCAGCCTATGCAGGCAGAGGTCCTCACAGGAAGGCAGAGCAGGGCCTTGCGAAGACCCTGCAGCTGAGACCCCGTCACCCCTGATGCCTGGACTCAGTGTGGGCTGTAGGCATCTACCAAGCTGTGGGGGTGTGTCCAGGGTGAGTGACAGGACGATCTGGGGGTCTCAAAGGCCAGAAGGCCATAGGTAGTCCCTCTCCCGAGAGAAGAGCCCCTGGCCAGTTTAGTCTTAGCTGGACATGTGCAGGATTCTCATTCCTGAGGTCTGTGGAAGGACAGGCAGGCATGCAAGTCTTGGCCTTGAAGCAGAGGGGCTCCTAGGTAGGAGCACCAGGGGGGACAGAGATGGGGTAAAGTGAAGCCTCCCCCTCAGACACTTAGATCCCAAGGCATGGACCCCTGCAGACACATAGTAGCACACTGAAATTCAGTTTAGGGAAGACACCCAGGAAGGGTTCTTGGAGAGCAGGCCAGCTGCGGAGGTGAACACAGAGAATAGTCTTGCTACAGAGCTACCTGGGTACCAGGCCCTCTACTAGGCAGGACTGTGTGCCCATCTCTCCTCTGCCCAGGCTGGTCCAGGTGGCACAGGTGTCATGAACCAGGTGACAGTTCTGGCCTTCCTGACCACCGGGATACTTACTATGATAACCCAGGTTCTCAAATCTAGTGAGGAAGGCAGAATGCAGGAAAGATGCTCTAGGTACCAGACAGTCCTGAGCTCTTCCTGAGGGAGAGCTCCTGGGTGAGGACTCCCAAGGGGCTACCTGTGTGCATACACATACACTCTAGTACGTCCATGTGCACACATCGATCCACACTAACCTGTTGCGTATGCACACAGATGTGTGCTGGCCTATGGCACGTGCATGCTGTCCTGTTACTTGTGCACATACTTGCACACTGGTCTATTGCATCCGCATCTAGGTATAAATTGGCCCGTTGTATGTGCATATGGATTCACAATGGCCTGTTGCCTGTCGCATGCACACACTTTTGTATATGCACAGCTCTGCACTGTTGCCCCAGCTAGAGGATGGGAAGAGCTAATGGGGGGCTCCTGC
Organism: Capromys pilorides; assembly: GCA_004027915.1. Taxonomy (NCBI): domain Eukaryota; kingdom Metazoa; phylum Chordata; class Mammalia; order Rodentia; family Capromyidae; genus Capromys; species Capromys pilorides. The sequence continues at coordinate 26,948 of PVKN010003498.1, forward strand.
TGTCCTGAGGTGGACTGTAGATGGGCCACAGTGAACAGGGGCCAGGTGAGGGTAGGGCATCAGGCACCATGAAGCGACAGACATGGCAAGACACTTCAACAGGGGACAGCACAGCCTTCCTGCCTGCTCTGGCCAAGTGGAAGGGAGTTCCTGCCCCAGTTGACACCAAGAAGGGGTCCTAGCTCAGAGACGTTCTGTGCCCAACACACCTCACGTGCCCCCTACAGATGGTGAGAAGCTGGCCAGTGTGACAGATGGCCGGGGTGTCCAGGTGGTACCATCTGTGCAGAGGGTGGCAGACTCCAGTGAGAGTCATGAGGAGGAACAGGCGGTGAGTAGAGACCATGAGAGAAGCTGGTATGTGCACAAAGCCACTTGTGTGGACATAGTCCAGTGTGGAGGTTCTGACACTGGTGTGTCACTGGTATGTCATTGGTTGGCCACATGTCTGCCTGGGCAGGTGTGACACAGCATTGGGTGTGGAGGGTGCTACAGCCATATGGCCAGATGTGTGACAGGGGCTGGGAAGCTGTCTCTGTGGTGCCTGGACGGAGTGTGTGTGACTGGAAGACCCCTCTCTGCCCTCTCTGTCCTGCAGCCTGAAGGTCAGGACGCAGATGAGCTGTTTCCTGGGGGGCTCAGAAAGCCGGCCCCGCTGAATCTCACCCACCAGGTGCCCCCGTGGCGGGAGGAGGTGAGCGCCACAGGCCTGAAGGGCTGGGAGGTGGGGGACAGCAGTGCTGTGGCTGAACCCTCTCTACCCTCAGTACAAGGGGCAAGCGAACCTGCACGTGTTTGAGGACTGGTGTGGGGGCACCGTGGGCCACCTGAGAAGGAACCTGCACTTCCCACTGTTCCCCCACGTGAGTGCCCTTGGGCAGTGGGCGGTAGGTGGGCAGAACTGTGCAGTAGATGCTGACCAGCACTTCCTGCCCCCAGACCCGCACCACCGTGAAGAAGTTGGCTGTATCCCCCAGGTGGAGAAACTATGGGCTCCGGATTTTTGGCTACATCCACCCAGCAAGAGATGGTGTGAGGTTGGGTGTGGGTGTGGGGGTGTGGGGGTGGGGTAGGGAGGAGCTTGTCCCGCATCCTCACCTATGGATTAGGAGATGTCCAGTTCTCAGTGGCTTCAGATGACAACTCTGAGTTCTGGCTGAGCCCAGATGAGAGCCCAGCAGCTGCCCAGCTTGTGGCCTTCGTGGGCAAGGTACCTGTCCACCCCCAAGGCCCTGCCCTCCCTGGGTGCCCCCAGGAGAAGGTGTACACCACAACCCTGCTATGTCACCCCCAGACTGGCTCTGAGTGGACAGCACCTGGAGAATTCACCAAGTTCAGCTCCCAGGTGTCCAAGTCCAGGCGGTAAGTGACTATAGTAGGTACAAGCTTACAGTGTTGCTGTGAGTGATGTGTTGTCTTGGTTACTCTTCTCTGTCACTGGGACGAAATACCTGACACCCAAAACTAAGGAAGGAAAGGTTTATTTAGCTCAGTTAGTGGAGGTTTCAGCCACTGGCTCCAAGGCAGAGTGCACAAGGCAAAAGACAGCTGTTCACGGTGGTAGAAAACAGCAAAGAGCAAAGGGGAAAGGGAGGGGCAGTGGCAGCAGTGGCAGCAGTGGCAGCAGTGGCAGAGGCCAGCCTCTCTCCCCTCCTTACATTGTAATGCAGATTACGCACCCCAGGGCAGGGATAGCACTCACACCCATATCCCTGCATTGGATCAAGAATTAATCACAAACTGTAGAAGCTGCCCCATGACTGCATGAAGCTTTGGGGGAACAACTAGACACAAACCATAACAGGTGTGTATAAGTGTGCATGTGTGTATGCATACACGTTTTGGTATATGCGTGACTGCGTGTGTACAAGCATTTGTACGCATGCGCACTTGTTGATATATGTAACTGGGATATGCACAAGCATTCATGTATGTGTGTTCATGTGCGTTGGTGTGTGAATGATGGGTGTGTATAAATATTCATGTGTATGCACAATGTAAGTATTGGTGTGTGTGAATGAGGTGTATGCAAACATGCACACATGTTGCTTGTGTTATATGTACATTTATGTGTGTGTGCATGTGTGTATTGGTGTGTGACTGCTGTATAGAGCACTTGTGTGCATATATGTTGGTGTGTATAGCTGGTGTGTGTCTAAGTGTATGTGAGTGACAGGCATGAATAAGGATTCATGCATATGCATATGTGTTGTGTGTGACAAGTGTGTAAAACATTTGTGTGCACATATGTTGGGGTGTGTGTGGCTGTGGTATGTATGCAAACATTCACCTGTATGTATATGTGTTGGTGTGTGACAGTGGTGTGTGCACACCAGTATTCATATGTATATGCATGCATGTTGGTATGTTTGTAGTGTTTACAAGCACTTGTTTGCATATATGTTGCTGGGTATGACTGCTGTGTGTATAAGCACTTGTATGTGCACACTTGGTATATGAATGACTGGTATTTGTACACTCACAGGCATGTGTGTTGGTATATGGGCTGGAGTGTGTATACAAGCATTTGTACGTGTGCACCTATGTGTTGGTGTGTGTGAATGACTGGCATGTGTGCACCAGCATTCATGTGCATATGCACATGTGTGCTGACCTAGAGCATGAGGCCAGTGGTATCTCCTCATCCTCTATACACTACCACACATGGCACCAGCACCATCCTGGCCAGACCACTGTCCCTGAGGGACCAGACAGAAGACCTGGGAGCCACTCCCCACTCCCGGGCCCTCCATCTGTTCAGAGCTCCTGCACAAAAGGACACAGCCCTGCCTTTTCTCCATAGGCTTATGGCCTCCCGGAGGTACTACTTTGAGCTACTTCACAAGCAGGATGACCAGGGCTCAGACCATGTGGAAGTGGCCGTGAGTGCTGCCCCTCACCTCCCCAACCACCTCCCACCTCTCCCCAGGACACAGCAGGGGTTCTCACTCCAAAGGGTCTCCAGGTCTGGGCCTCACTAATGAGTGATGTTCTATAAGCCGTGGAGGAGTAGAATTAGGGGTGGGAAGTGCAGGGCATCAATTCCAGACCCAAAGGATCTGGCGGCCAGATAGGGGCTGCTGGACCAAGCAGACTGTCCTGAGAATGAGTCAGTAGGGTTTCCCTCCCCCAGGAAAACTCATGGTGGGAGGAGCCTCTGAAGGAGGATGAGCAGGTTGGAAGTGGGAGGGCTCTCCACAGCAAGACTGAGAAGGCCAGAGATGGCTGGGCTGGGGGTAGGGTCCAGAACCACGACCAGGATGGAGTAGGGGTGTGCTCAGCTCCAGCTCCATAGGAGGTCCCACGGGTTGGCATGTGTGATGTCACCCAGCTCAGTGTGCTGGATAAGCAAGGTCAGAAGTGATCCTGGGGAAGCCAAGGGGGTTGGTAAGAGGACCCAGGAAGAGCTGGGAACAGAAGGGCCAGTCAGCCTGAGAAGTCCCCATTTGGGGCAGAGAGAGGTGTCTTCAAAGGAGATTAGAAGAGCAGCTGAGGATGGGCCAGGCAGAGGCTGGTGTAGGCACTGGGTTCGGCCCCAGTGAGGCCAGCAGTGACCTCAGGAGGCCAAGGGTACAAAGCCAGGGAGTAGAAGGCCCCTCTTCCCTGCCTCAGCCTCTTTCCTGTCCCACTCTAGTGGCGCACTTACCTGCCAGGCCTTAAGTTTGAAGTCATCGGCTCTGCGCACATCTCCCTGTACACAGGTGCATTGGGCTTGTGGTGAGGTGGTGGCTGGGGGTGGCTCAGCTGGGTGGGGAAGAGGACCTGGCTCAACCTTGTGCCATTGGCAGATGAGTCGGCCCTGAAGATGGACCATGTAGCCCATGTGCCCCAATCTCCAGCCAGTCACATTGGGGGCCACCTGCCAGCGGAAGAGCCCAGCGCAGACATGCTACGGCCAGACCCCAGGGACAGCTTCTTCCTTAGTGAGCCTTTGCCCAGTGGCAGAGGGGGTGGGCTGTGGCTGCACCAGGCTGACCATGGTGACCGCCCCTCCCTTCCCACAGCACCCCGGATGGAGCCCTCGAATCTGGAGAGAGTGCTAGAGCCCTGCACCTATGCACCTACCTATGTTCTCAAGGACTTCCCCATCGCAAGATACCAAGGCCTACAGTTTGTGAGTACCCAGACCGGAGTCCCACGCACTTCAGGTACCCCTTGTCTCCTTGGAGATCCTGAGTCCTCTCCTTGCCCCCAGGTATACCTGTCCTTCGTGTACCCCAATGACTACACCCGCCTCACTCACATGGAGACAGAAAACAAGTGCTTCTACCGCGAGTCTCCCCTGTACCTGGAAAGGTAGGTGGGCGCTGCGGGCCTGGGATGTGGCCTCAGTGAGGCAGACCTCTGAAGCACTGCTACCGTAGGTTTGGGTTCTACAAATACATGAAGATGGATAGGCAAGAGGGGGAGGAGGACGAGGAGGAGGTGCAGCGCCGTGCCTTCCTGTTCCTCAACCCGGATGGTGAGCCTGCCGCACCCCAGCCCCCCACCCACACATCTGGGGCACCCACTAACCCTTGCTGCCTGCAGACTTCCTGGATGACGAGGACGAGCCGCTGGACAGTCTGGACCCCACCGAGGAAGCCGCGCCAAGCAGCAGACACAGTTCTCGCAGCTCTCCCGCACCGGCGGCCCCCACTGAGCACAAGGCTGAGCCCCTTGCCTCCCACACTCCTCCATCACGTCGTTCTCGTGGGCTGCACTGGGCCTCACACCCCCTACCCCTCTTGCTGGGCCGCGCACCACCGCCACACAAAGCCAAGTCTCCCGCCAAAGTGTACGTGACTCGTGTGAGGTCCCGACCCCAGGCTTCCCCACGCAGCCCAGCTTGGCCATCCCTGGCCGGCGTCCTCCTGCGTGCCCGAGCCCTTCCAAAAGTTCAGCTGCGTGCGCCGCGACCCCAGCACAGGTTCCGCAGGCCTGGGCCTGGGCCTGGGGATACAGAGCCCCGCGTACCACCCAGCCCAGGGGCCCCGCAGGCCCGCGCGCTGGACATGAACTCATCAGCCGCTTTGCAGCCCGTGACCTCCTTCCTGAGCTTATCCCAGGTGTCCCGGCAGCAGCTGCCCACAGAGGGTGAGGACAAGGACGAGGGGGAGGACCGGGCCCTGGGCGATGAGGCAGAGTCGGAGGACAGTGAGGAGGTCTCGGTGGGCCACAAGCCGGGGCGCTGGCGAGAGGACGCCATCGACTGGCAGCGCACTTTCAGTGTGGGCGCGGTGGACTTCGAGATGCTGCGCTCAGACTGGAACGACCTACGCTGCAATGTGTCGGGGAATCTGCAGCTGCCAGAGGCAGAGGCTGTGGACGTGGCAGCCCAGTACATGGAGCGGCTCAATGCGCACCATGGCGGGTAGGGCTGCGTCTGGCAGAAAATGCTGTCTCTGTAGGACTTGGGTGGTTCAGGATGCCACTGCACCCCCAAGCCCCAGGCGCCCCCTTCCAGGTCTCTGTGAGCCCCATTCAAGCTCTGCTTCCCATATCCCTGTACTTCTCCCCCACCCCAAGCCTCCATCTGCCACCATTGACCCCTGGCCTCTAGTTTCCCAGGCTCCAGCTTTTCTACTCTGTGTTGGGGGCGTGGCTCAATTCCTTACCTGAGGATTTCTCAGAAGCTAGGTCGATTTGGGTCAGGAGGCCAAGTATGACCACCAGGCAGGAGCTGGAGGCCCTTCCCCAGCTGGGTTGGAGGGGAAAAGCTTATCAGTGACCAGGACCCTCCAGTCATAAGACCAAGGGAGGCCCTGTGCACCACATGGCTCCAGGGCAAGCTTGCCCTTGTCTCCTGTCTTATGGTCAGGTGGGGCTGTCCAGCTAGGTAGTGGTAGCTGTGACCCCACCTTTGCCCACCTGGGTGCCAAGTGTGTACGTTCTGAAGGAACAATCAGATTGTCTGGGGCAGAAGGTCCATGACTTGGGAGAGTATGGTGGGAGAGTCCGAGGAGGGGAATCTGGACCCCTAGAGGTCACACCAGTGGTCTTCTGAGGCAAACGGCACTGGTGAGGCTGAGGTAGAGATTGGGTGGAAAAGAGGAAGAGCCCAGATGCCACCACAACCTCCTACTCCTGAAGTCCTGGATCTCTTGCCGTCCAGGACCAGGTGTTGGAGGAGGCCAGAGGAGTTATCTGGTAGGAGAGGACCCAGAGACTCAGAGGAAACTGGGAGGATTGAGGCAAGTAGTCAAGGCCCCGCGGCACACAGAAAAGCCGACAGTCAAGGGTACCCCTGAAGAAAGGACAGTCGGCTCGGCGTCCCTTAGTGGACCAGGCGGCCGTGCTTCTCTGCTCTAGAGCATTTCTGGGTTGGGTGAAGCGTAGACAGTCTGGAGGATGTGTGCAGCCGCAGTTTATGTGCCTGCCCCAGCCTGGGAAACCCTCTGAGCCGTGACTTCTGTCCAAGGAAAAGCAGGGTGAGGCGTGTGCTTCGACTAGGTTGACCTCTAGTCCTACCCCTGCAGGCGCTTTGCACTTCTGCGCATCGTGAATGTGGAGAAACGCCGAGACTCGGCTCGTGGCAGCCGCTTCCTGCTGGAGCTAGAGCTGCAGGAGCGTGGTGGGGGCCGCCTGCGCCTCTCAGAGTTCGTCTTCCTGCGCTTGCGCGGTGCACATACAGGAGGCGAGGAAGGAGACAGCCCTGAGCCTCCACCTGCCTCTTCCACACGTCCGGATGGCCGCCCTGAGCTCTGCCGCCCGCTCCGCCTAGCCTGGCGCCAGGATGTCACCGTGCACTTCATCGTGCCAGGTGCGCAGGCGGGCAAGCGGCGGGGCTGGTGGGGGCCAAGGTTGCTCAGCCGACCCCTCGCCTCCTGCAGTTAAGAACCAGGCACGCTGGGTGGTGCAGTTTCTGGCGGACATGGCCTCTCTACATGCACACACCGGGGACTCACACTTCAGCGTCGTACTGGTGGACTTCGAGAGTGAGGACATGGACGTGGAGCATGCCCTGAGCCAGGCACGGCTGCCCAGGTAAAAGGCTGCGAGGATTGCAGGGGCTTTCTGTCCTGCTCTGAGAACTGTGCCAGTGGCCCTTTGTCCTCCCCAGGTATCAGTACCTAAGAAGAACAGGAAACTTCGAGCGCTCTGCCGGGCTGCAAGCTGGAGTGGATGCCGTGGAGGTCTGAGGACCAGGGAGGCTTGGGGAGCAGAATGGGTTGCAGGGAGGGGTTCTGGACAGCATGAGCTCGGGTCTTGTGCCTCCAGGACCCCAGCAGCATCGTTTTCCTCTGCGACCTGCATATCCACTTCCCACCCAGTATCCTGGATAGCATCCGAAAGCACTGTGTGGAGGGCACACTGGCCTTCGCCCCGGTGGTCATGCGCCTAGGCTGCGGAAGCTCCCCTCGCAACCCGCATGGTAACACTTGTGCACCCTCTCAGTGCCAAGAGACCAGAGTCCCCAGGGCCCTGCCAGATTCCCCAGCATCCTGCAGTCTGCACCACACCCCTGACCCAGCCCTGGGTTTCTGAGGTTCTTCCTCATCCATTTCTAAGGTGGGGTGTGGGGCACAGGGAGGACTGGGCTTGCGGGAACTGCGTCTGAGAGGTACTCACACACACATCAGGTTACTGGGAGGTGAATGGCTTTGGCCTCTTCGGGATCTATAAGTCGGACTTCGACCGCGTGGGAGGCATGAACACTGAGGAGTTCCGAGACCAGTGGGGGGGCGAGGACTGGGAGCTCCTGGACAGGTGACTGTGCCCCTCCCCAGGCTGAAGAGACACCCCTTCCTCCTTGGATAGAAGCATGAGGAGGCGGGGCCACGTGCTCAGGTCCCTGCCCACCTCTCTTCACCTACCCCATCCCCAGAAGCTCTCCCCCCAGGTCCTATAGCCCCTAGAAGAGACACTGACATCATCTACCTGTCCCCAGGGTCCTGCAGGCAGGGCTGGAGGTGGAGCGACTCCGACTTCGGAACTTCTACCACCACTACCACTCCAAGCGAGGCATGTGGGACACACACAGCCACAAGGGCACCCATAAGGAGCCAGCCTGAGGGTGGCTGGTCACTCCAGCCTGGCCCCAGGAGCACAGCCACTGTGTGCCTCCCCCTTGGCCTGCCATGCCCTTGTGGCCTCCCCAGAGGCAGCCTTCTCAACGGGCCAGCCAGACTGCCTCAATCCCCATGCTCTGAGATGATTTCTGTGAAATTTTTAGTAGTGACGACATTGTTTTCAGGATTTCCAAGAGTACTGTCTGTTCCGTTTTTTATTCATAATGAAATGAAATATTTTTTTTAGTTCTGACTTGTCCTCTGTGCCTTATTCTCTGGGTGGCCCCAGACACTGCCCACTCTCTCTGCAACCCTCCCTGGTCCCACCTCCTAGCCCCTGCTGCAGCTTCCACTGGAGGCCCAGATAGCAGTTCCACCAGTTCTGGGCCTCCTCCTCCCACAGGCATGGCCGTGGCTCTTCTGCTTCTAGGGTGGGGCATGGGGCACAGGGGTTACTAGGAGCAGAGCACCCAGCTCCAGCTAGGGTGATCCTCCGCTTTCGAGGGAAAGGTGACCTCACACTGCTTAGGCCATCACTGGAGCACTTATGGTCAGCAGATCCTGAGGCAAGGCAGTGCCAAGCTACTGCCTCATCAGAGGCTCAGCCCCACCTTCACTGGCCCAGGTCCTAGTGAGAGGCCAAGTGATCTCCTAGTGGCTGGGTAACAAGGACTCAAGCACAGCATTTGAGAACTACACAGGTTCACCTAGGGTTCTTGGAGATCAGTAGTCCTGAAGTCAACATTCAAAGCACCACCTCCTTTGTGACAATGGCAAGACCAGTGGGCTTGTAACTCATCTTCAAAGGCAGTGTGACAGCTGGAAAGAGGTGCTCTGTCTCTGTCTCTGCTGGCTTGCTTATCTTTGTGTCTCTTCTGTCTCTGTATCCATCTGTCTTGCTATCTGCTCCTATCTCGCTGTCTTAGTCTCTCTGTGTCTGTCTTGGCCTTTGTCTCCCCTTTTCTTTGTCTACTTGTCTCCCTCCTGCTCCTTCTGCAAGGACTCCTTTTCCATGGCCCGTGTGGGCCAAGATGAATTCCAGCACAGTATCTCACAAAGTCCCTTCTGCCACCCGTGGCAGCAGTGGCAGCTTGGGGGTCAGGACATGAACATGCTCAGGGCGATGAGAAGCAGCGCAACACAGTGCCCAGCCATTATGGAGATGGGCGCAGATGGCATCCCCAGCCATACTTACCAGGGCACAGGGCAAGGGAAAGGTGGAGCTGGAAGAGGGCCCGATAGATGCTCCCATCTGGCCCTGGGAGGATCCTAGTAGCAGGAACAAGGAAGGAACACTGGCTGCAGCCCAGCTGGCAGGACACCAAGTCTCCACGATGTGTGCTCCCAAGTTTACAGGGAAGAAGGACCAACATGGCAGGCCCTGCTACCACCACGGACCATTCAGAGCCCCACGTGCCCAAGCTGCCCCTCACCTGAGGCCGTAGGTCATGCCTGTCCCAACTCAGATACTGCACAACAGGACAGGAAGTAGCACTGGACTTGAGAACTGTGCTACAAAAGAAAGATAGGAGATGAGAAAAGAGGAAGAGTAATGTGAACAACAGGCTCACACACTTGTCGGAATCTCCTGGAGGCAGGAGGACACAGGCCAGAGTTCCAGGCGGGGTTCTCGCCCATGTTACAATCTGTCAGCTCCTTTCAGTGACCACCCCTTGGGCACCCGTCCTGTGCTAGAATGGCTGAAACCCCTCTGGGCGGACAGCAAATGCAATGTCTGGTGTCAGTTGGTGGAAAGTGCGGTGGAGGAAAACAGTAATTACTAATAAAGTCAGAGGGCTGGGAATATAGTTCAGGGGCTTAAGCACCTGCCTGGCAAGTGCAAGGTCCTGAGTTCAATCCC